>KN471039.1:40484-50665 GCA_000787095.1 Periophthalmodon schlosseri
GGAAGAAAAAAAAAAAAAAAAAAAAAAATCAAGTAAAAGTAAAAGTATAACATGAAAAAAAATCTACTTGAGTAAAAGTATTAAAGGACCCATTTAAATGTACTTAGAGAGTAAAAAGGAAAGAATTTTGCACAGATTTTGAGGTCTTAAAAGGCTTCAAATGTGATGATTTTGACACAGATTTGTGCTGAACTTTGTCTAGCTGTTTTTATTTGTATATTTTTGTTTTCTCAAATTATGAACATGCCCTCAGCCTTTTCAGCAGGTCTCAAACAATCATAAAAATATTTTTCAGTCCTTTTCGAAAATGTAGTGGAGTAGAAAGTTACAGATAGAAGATACAAATGTAGTGAAGTAAAAATTAAAAGTTTCCATTTTAAAATGTACTTAAAGTACAGATACCTAAAATTTCTACTTTAGTACAGTGCTTTACTACTTTTACTTTACTGTTACTGTTTTTGTTTTTCAATGCAATGAACACAACCAAATTTATTATATTATTATTTTTTTTTTTTTTTTTAAGTTTCATACTAAAGCTTAGATAAGATAAGTTCAAGCTAATTACCTGATTTTCAAACCAGAAAACTAGGAAGTAGGTATTTAAATCTATACATCCAGTTCATAGCTATCACAAAGTCTTTGGCACATCACTAGTATTCACATGCATTTTTTTTTTTTTTTTGCACAACTTTTTCAGGCAGCAAAGTGAAGTTACAAAGTAGTTTATGGGGAAAAATATTCTACTTATAACAAGGCTAACAAAAGACAAAATATATGTTATGTTCAGAATGGTACAACTGGTGTATCTGCTCTCTGTAAAGCACTGTATAAATAAAGTTTACTTGCTTACTTACTTACAACTGCAATATCTTATTTATAGTAAGTTTATCTTAGTTTTCTAGCATCTTCTGAAATTACAGTATGTCCATATCTGGAATTCAGCTTGAAATTACACCTGCAACCTTTTCAAATAAAGAAATATTGAATTTATTCATCACAGGAAACCACCAAAAAATATTCTTTAGAAACTTTCAATAGTCAAACCAATGTAACAGGAAATTGCTAAATGAAAACACCACGTTCGGTGGCTGGTGAAAAGACTATGCTAATAACGTTTTCATGTGAGCAGAATCAATATAAAGGGAAGGCCAACAGCAGGTACCCCCTCGCTGCCTCTCACCTTTATAACAAGATCAAATTTGTGGTACAGCTCCCTGTCGATGGGCTTTAATAACAGCAGCTCTGCCGTGGTCCTGTTCAGGCTGAAATACTGTGCGTACGACTCTGGTTTTCCTGGGAAAGAACACATTGAAAAAGTCAAATCATACAAATGTAGGAGGTTGCGTCAGTAATTGCTCCCTGAATCAAGAGGGTGAGGAAAGAGAGGCGTGGATAATGTTCCCAGTTTTCCTATCTCAGCTCTCTACAGGTGGTATTCTGACACATAGGAACGCATACGCATTGAAGTACTGTGTTTTTTTGAAGGCTAGTAGTGCGAAATCAAGTAGTGGACAATCACATCTCCCCAGAGAGCAGTGGCTTTACAGTAAACTGGTTTGATTGGCTTCTGCTGAGATGTGCTCCTTTAGAAGTTAGGTAGGAACCAACTTCTGTACACTTTCTGAAAAAATGTTCAAAACCAGCTAAAGGCAATCCCCCTTTTTAATAGCATGAAAACTCAACATAAAGTGAATATTGAATAAGTTTTCAAAAAGTTACAAGGAGGCTGTGGCTGTGCCTGAATCAAGTCAGTCTCAAGCTTCTCAATAAGTTAGTGTCTTCTCACTTTGTAGCGGTTTTGACAACGCGATTAAGGGTTGGCTTTCTGCTAGTCACATGAAGCTAAATATTAAGTAAAAAGGTTCTCAAAAAATGTTGACAAGCCACCTGCACTGTTGGACTGTTGCAACACTGCAGTTTATACAGTAATTTAAATTAAACTTATAATTATGAAACATGAGCATTTGATGATATGCAGTCTATGGGCTGGGCACTGGCAAAAGGAGCCGGTTCAGAAAAAAGCATTGGTATCGGAAACTGGTATCAACAAAAATGTCTTACCAAGTCTGATATTTGTGGTGGAAAAGACTATAGAACGTTAGGCTGTCTCACGGCAAAATTATATATTTTATGTAATTTATGGCCAAATTGTATTCTGTTTTATGGTTTCAGATAATGATTACATAGCATAGGTACAAAAAAGTGCCGTTAATCTGGTATTGTTTAAGTACAGGTAGTAGGAAAAAAGGTTTCCAGGTCGACTTCTTACTTTTTCTTTCTTTATCTTTATTTATACAGGGGAACCCAATGAGAGCACTTGGGCTCTCTTTTTCATGGGCGTCCTGTTTAAAATACAATACAAGCAGAAAACTAACAAAACAAACAAGTATACAAGTCCATATAAAACATTAAAAACAGGTGCAGGTGTGTGTATAAAGGTTTGTTACCAGATTATTAAATTGCGCTTGTGTCACCAAAGTATCCAGTTTTACTTTTCCTTGGTGTGTATTTCATTTTTGTGAAGCAAAACAACTAAAAACCCTCTTTCCCATCTCAGTTGTGGTGCGGCTAGTCCTTAGCCTTATGCAGTCATGTGATCTGGTATTAAATGTTCCGTTATCAATGATTAACAAGCAGGTGGAATGACTAGAAAATTGACTTGAACTGCGCCTGACACAAAATTACAGATTTGTGTAGCAATGAAACCGACTATATAATCAATATTTTGGGAGCATGAGATTCATGGGCCACACCTCATTTAATTTTTATAATGTTTTTAAGTAGTTTTATAATGCTTTTAAGTCGTTTTCACAGGGCTTTCTTACCAAGCAGGATGGAGTAGAGGATGCCAGGTCTATCGGACGGGGGCTGGATGTTTTCATCCTGGTCCACGGCTTGTATTGGTGGAGTCACATTCAGTGGATTCACCTTACTCTGTTGACGGACAAAAAACAAGCAAGATTGATTTAGTGCAACTTTTTTCTCCTTGTGTGAGATGAGATGAGGCCGTTTCATTCTTGCAGACAAACAAGGAAGCAAGCTTGATCACCTTCACCACACACCAGGGTGGGTCTGCCAGCTGCATTTGTAATAAAAGCACTTAGCTGTCCCTGCACCATGCTCATTAATACATTCATATTTTGAACCTTGGCTGAGGGAGCAGGGAGTAAACATGATGAGGAAATAACAAAATCATGAATTTGAATCATATAGAAATCTCATATTATAAGGTAAAGTACTATGAGTTGCATGGATACTACACTATGTAAGTATGTTCTTTCAACACAACACATTAATCTCTGTACATAACTGTTTGGATCATATAGTCCATGTGGTTAGAGACTCCTACTGAACATGTGCAGTTCATGAAAATGTTGCCCTGCAGTGAGGAATCTAGCGGTGATTCTGGACCATAAACTGTATAAAGAAGTGGACTAAGTGAGTGCGACGTCACCCATAGCGTTCGGCTCCCGTCAAATGAAGCTCATCGAGGCTAGAGCAGTTATAGGGGCGAATCTGGAGCCGAGTTCCATATTTGGAAATCCAACCGCGAGTATCATAGCAAAGAGCTAATCCAGAGCGAGGCTGTTGAAGGTAACGCCCCTTCCCACCCGAATCGCTGGTTTAGTGGGGAGCGACAGTTTTTCAATGTAATGTGAATTGGAGCCAGAGAAACATGCCCATTCTTACTTCCTATTTGGAATGCGGAGAATAGCAGGTTAGCAATGTTCTTTTATATATACAGTCTATGTCGTGGACTTGATGTTCAAACTGGACAAGCACATTAGCTCTGTCATAAAGTTCTTCTTTCAGTTGAGGCTCCTTGCTAAAGTAAAGCCTTAACCTTCCACAGGCGGATTTTGAAAAAGCAATCCACGCATTTGTAATGTCACGTCTGGATTATTGTAATTCTTTGTATGTGGGGCTGGACCAGGGCTCTCTGCAGCACTTACAGAAAGTTTAGAACACTGCAGCTCGTCTGCTGACAAAAACTAAGAGAGCCCTATACTCCACCCAGAGCCCTGAGGTCAGCTGCTGGCTGTGCCCAAAGCCAGGCTCAAGACCAGCGGTAACAGAGCCTTTTCTGTGAGAGTGCCCAGACAGTGGAACAGCGCCCTCCGCCTGCCAGATCCTCACAGTCTTTAACGCAGTTTAAGACTAGACTGAAAACACACCTCTTCTCCCTGGCATTTAATACTAACTAGACAGGTGTTTTATTGCTGTTTTCCTATGTATTGTATTATCTGTATATTTGTTTTTTGTTGATTTTTTATGTGGAGCAGCTGAAGTTGTTAAATGTGCTATATGAATAAAACTGAAAATTGAATAAAATGGTGGCTTGTGATGTTGACTCATGGTGCACTGCTTCTGTTAGTGCAGCAAGTGGCTAAACAGCAATAGCAAACCAAACAGCTAACCAAGAAAATAAAGCAAGCAAAAAAAAAGTATAATTAAAAACAAATTATATTTAAGGTGACAAATATGTTTATTAATGGGAAATTTAAAAAAATAAATAAATAAAAAAAACCTACAATTAGTGTGAGATTCAGTAATTTCTAAACATAAATGATATGTTTAGTGTATTTTAATCGAGAGATCCACAGCCATTTCTCAGGAAAAGCACGTGGTTTGAAGCAGAGTTTTGACTTTTGGAGTATTTTGTGTTCATCTGCACTGAAATTAGCACTGAAAGAGATTTTAATTTTATTTTTAAAAGAAATACAAAAATCTAAGAACACATTCATTTCAGTAAAACGTTTAGTTGGCAAATATTTCAAATGGGGAAAACTAGTAGAAGCAAATTTATCTCTTCACATGGAACCCACACCAATGTAAGTGAATGGAACAAATTGTTTTTTTTTTTTAATAGACATAATGGGACACAACACATTAAACTCTTTTATAGCCTGTTTGCGACCGTAACGTGCATGGTCGGGCCTCCGCTGTGCACGTGTAAGTGGATGTGTGCTATAAAACCGTAGGCTGTAATGTTGACGTGTAATAGTCCAATATGCTGAGGCCTGGGCCCACCGAGACCCCCCAGTGGGACGAATATAACATGTCTATGGGCTAAAATCCACAATCACAGAGGCAATAAAAACTCAACCAAGCGCACACAAGCAAGACATCCCAGAGTCCCCAGCACCTGCCATGACACAATGGTTTACAGGGGCGCACCTGACAGCAGCACTTAAAACCCCCACTGGCCCCCGCACAGTATATCTCCTGCTTTTCTGTCAGGGAGAGGGGAAGTGAAGGTAGAAAGGAGGGGTGACGCAGCCGGAGTCGCAGAAGTTATAGCGGGTAATGAAGAGAAGTAAAACAGGGTCTGAATATATGGAGGAAGATCAATCTGCCAAAGGTTATGGGTAAACAGAGAGCAGCAGATGCAAATGTGGTAAAAAGCATTGGGAAAGATTGGAGAGTATATAGTACCACTGCTAACCAAAATATGATCCAGTTAATCAAGCTATTGTAACTAACTGTGTGTAGAATTATAAAAAAAAGAGGAAACCCAACATGCTCCAAAGCTGTTCAACAAGTTGTTTATCTGGCTTGTAAAAAAAGGTAAAAAAAAAAACCAAAACCTCTTTGTTATCTCAAAAAGGTTGATTATTGGTTATGGAGTTGCATAATAGGTTTCATTTGATTAAACTATGCCTTAAAGATCCACTAGGCAACTTTTCTGTCGGAGGATCTGCCACCTGCTCGTCTCCATGGAGATGTTATTGCTTTGCCCGGAATGCTCTACAGTATGGTAAACAAGCAGGAAGACAAGCAAAGATGTCGTCAGTTAGAGGCCGTGCTTCCCCTGCTACCCTGCAAAAATCACATTTTTCAACAGGCCACCAGTTACAGGTCAGATCTGCGGAGAGGGGACCCGCTCACAGTATGTTTTTAAAAGTTATTTCAGCAATAATGACAATTAAATAAAATAAAAAGCTAGCTAGAAAGGTTTGCCATATTGGTAGCGGGCGTCCCACCAGAAAAGCTACAGTGCCGTCTTGCATATGGGTCCATCTCATTTCTATCCTCCAGCTCTCCGGACGCATAAATTGACACATTATTTGGGGAATTCTGGGAAAGATGAGCAAAACTGGGCATGCCAACGCAGCAGGGAATCAAACCGGCAACAGGTATCAAGCTGTTCAGTCTTTGCCCACCACTATAGGACTTACCAGCTGGCAGGGTGTGTGGGGAAAATCTGCTTTATATATAGTGAGGAGGAGGCTAATGAGCAAACCAGCAGCAGTTGGACGGGCAGGTGGCTGATCCCCGGGGCGGTCATGTGATCAATCGCCGGGCCTAAGGGTGCGAGTGGTGATCAGGTACTGCACTTTCCAATTCCCATAAAAAAATAGCAGATGGTAATTTCCACAATGCCCCACACCATCCACTTTGCCGCAAGGAAGTTTGTTGGAATTTTGTTTTTCCAATGCAGTCAATCGCCAATGACGAAACGATTCGGGCGGGTCATGCGTAGGTTGTTTATGCGGTTGTTCAATATTCTGTTTCTGTCATTCAGCTATAAATGTTTTGGTTTTTGAGTGAATTAGATTTTACTTTTGGGGAGTAAGAGGATGGGAAGGAAAGAAACATATGCTAAGAGAAAAGTAGTTTCTAAGTCTTGGAGGCTGTCGCTTTCTATCAGTGTCATTACAACGCAATTATTGCACTTCATTGCTTTCCTCACCTTTAAGAAACACTGAGCTGTGAAAAATACTGCATGTTAATACAAAATTGGCAACCTAAAGCGTTTTTTCAAATTGCTATGGTCTTCCATCAGATAGAAATATTCAGTGTCTACATTTTTTCCATCTCAGAATTTAATTAAAAACTTTCAATAATGAAGAGCTGGCTTAGTCAATAAATACTTTGGACTTATTTGCAGTTTCTAAAATTTTAATACACTTTAGTTTAGTTTCTGAAGTGTTGTTCTGTGAAATTCCAGATTGTGTTATCATGTTATGCAACCAGTACTGAACAAAGATCTTACATAAGGCTGAGATCGTCGATTGTAAGTGTTCAGACTTGGGAGGAATACATTTTACTATTTCAACCTGGAAAGACTCAGACAGACATGAAAGAAAAGTATTAGAAGGCTTTATTGAATGAGTCATCTTTGGCGCTCAGACCCTGGCAGAAGACATTGCGATGAAGGGCGTGCCAGTTAGATGACGTTTAGGAGATGTCTTTTCCTCGGGGCTTGGACTCTGGAGGTAGTAGAGGTTGGATGATGCGGAGCCGAGGGGGTGCTGGGGAGGTGGTGGAATGCGGCACAAACTGAAGCGGCCATGCATCTGCGATGGGGGTTTAAATAGGGCAGACTAGGCGATGGTTGGACAAAGAGGAGGGAAGCAGCGGGAAGGAGTCATAGGGGGAGGTGATGAAGGTTGAGGAGCAGGTAAACTCTGGGGAAGCAGTGAGTAGACTTCCAGGCCTGAATTTACGCTAGCTCCATTTGTCTGTTAAACTGCGCAAATTCTTGCCCAACCCAACTTGGATGCTTTTAAGGACCTGAACAGTATTATTTCAAACTCAAAAGATTTAAGTTCAGAGGTAAATGCTTTTCAATATGCCACAAACCTCCAGTGATAATAGATGCATTCTTTAAGCGTGGTGTCATAATCCT
This sequence comes from Periophthalmodon schlosseri, assembly GCA_000787095.1. Lineage (NCBI taxonomy): Eukaryota > Metazoa > Chordata > Actinopteri > Gobiiformes > Gobiidae > Periophthalmodon > Periophthalmodon schlosseri. Next base: position 48,118 of record KN471039.1, read on the forward strand.
AGCTCTAAACTGCGATTCCACAATAAAACAATTTCCCTATTTGTTCCATCTGTTCTATCCTCTGTCTCTTCATAAATTCATCGGAGCATCTTAACTAGCGTCCTGTCCTCCATCTAAGAGCCGTGGCAGCAGAGTGGCCCCGAGAGTGTGGTTTACTGGTGTGCACTGGACCAGGGCAGATCTGTGTTAGATGGCTCTGAGGTGCGGTCTTAATCAATCACAGGGCGCCCGCAGAGAGGCACAGGCTAACGGAGGAGCAGGTCCAATCAGCCACAGCTAATGGGTCGCATCACGCTGTTGGGGTAAGCATGTATTTAGTTAAGGAGACTCAAGCTGGGCCTTGGCAATAGAATGGAAGTGCATTATGTTCAGTAGACACATAATGCAGCCATTTCAAGACAAATTAACTCTTTTGAAGGAGTATTGAAAGCTAAGTACCTCATCTAATAGATCAAGGGTAAATGCATTGGCAAAGTACTTACTGTAATGTGAATGTTGAGATGTTTGGCCTTACAGCTAAATCATGCAAAATTTAAATATAAAAAAGTAAAAAAAAAATAACTCCCACACACTGTTTATTAAGTTCTGCCCATAGAGTGTATATATAAATGGACATAGCTAACCCACTAGTCACCGTGTTCCAAATAGGAAGTGAGCATAGGCGTCGTTCCGGCTCCAATTCACTTTCTATTGAAAAATCATCGCCCCTCTCTCCGTAACTGCTGCTGTCAGACTTATCATTTTGGTCTTAAAATGTTTGTATTAATCCGCTCTACATGATCCTGGTATTTTTATCTCACTATTTTGTCCGTAAATCAAGATATGAACATTAATAACAGACAAATTGGGTGCCTTCTTTCCCCAAGGTTGATCCCGCTAGTGTTAGCAGCACTGTCAGTCAAACCTGCTGCTAAACACTTGCACCCCGCTAAACCAGCAATGCGGGCAAGAAGGGGCGTTACCTTCAACAGCCTCGCTCCGGATTGGCTCTTTGCTATGATACTCGAGGTTGGAATTCCAAATATGGAACTCAGCTCCAAATTCGCCCCTATAACTACTAGGCTCGATGAGCTTCATGTGAGTGGAGCTGAATGCTATGCTTGACGTCACACTCACTTAGTTCACTCCTTTATACAGTCTATGGCCATGATACTACAGTTTCACACTTATTTTGATACTAGGAAAAAGGCTTGGTATTTAATACCAGTTTCAATATCACAAAGACTTTTTTTCAGGCAATAGATGTAATTTTCAATGCAAAGTAATGGTTCTTTCTTGATATAGTTTAAGATATAGTTTAAGACCATTCTAGAATGTGTCCAATTCATGTGATGTTTTTCCTGTCTCAATATTGTTATATTATCTAGTTTCCATACTAGTTTTAATATCAATTGTTTTAATAGTATTTTTTGACAGCCCTAATCTGATTACTTACTAATATTGAACACAGAATATAATTTTACAGGTTGGTCATGTGGAAAGCTGTTGTTCAAATGTGGCCCTTCATAGCTTCTTTGAACTGAAAATATCCCTTAATGAATTCATTTATATTTACAATTGTCATTTATTCATTTACAGGGGATGACTCTTACAATCCACAGTCACATACAGAAGACTCTTGTGTTCAACTGTCAGCTGTGCCAACGTGCCATTCAAACCTCACAGCAGCAACCTCGACCTAGACCCTTTTGGCATCATCACACCTATTAATTACCGCTACACGCTGGCCCCCATTACATCTCACCTAGTCTGCTGAGGAAAGCACTCTGTTCATTTTACAAATTAGATTTTGAACTTAACAATTGATTTACTGACACTACTGACTACACTAGACACAGCGCCCCTGCACCTGTTTGCCTAACATAACGTTTTAAGTTCTATGGAGTCTGCAGTGTTTATCAAAGTGTTTTTAATTCCATGCAAATATCCAGATGTTGTCATTAAACTTTCAATATGAATTATAGCAGGTAAGTGACATTCATAAGTGGCTCCTTTAGAAGAACAGATTGTAATGTGTTTGATGGATGACCTTCCCCCTGAACATAAAAGTGTAGTTTCTCAAACATGACAAGTGATGATGCAGATAATGAGACACACACAATAACAAAACAAGCACACAGGCTGTTAGTGCCACTGTGAGTAAACAGCTACTGTACCGCTCATATCACACCATGAGATGAGTTTCTGGATAAAGCACAGGGTTTATTTGTGTTGTTTTATTTTTTATTATATACTGTGGTTAGTTTACATTAACATTGTCCAAAAAGTAATTATTACAAAAGCAATTATTTTATCTGTAGAGGTTGTACAAACTTCTTAAAAAGCTGGGAAAGATTTCAACTTTTACACAAAATGAACTCTTGTGAGCTTTAAGCCATGTTATGCTGTGTTTTGTTTCATTCACACATGTTTGAATAATCCATCCATCCATTTTCTTCTCGGGCCGGGTCACGGAGGCAGCAGTGTCAGCAGGGAAGCCCCGACTTCCCTCTCCACACACAGTTCCTCCAGCTTTTCCGGAAGGATCCCGAGGCGTTCCCTGGCCAGC
>KN471040.1:1934-16187 GCA_000787095.1 Periophthalmodon schlosseri
CTTCCGAAATCGTCTGGGATGATTCCGAGCTGTGGGGAAGGCTCATTGTTCGGACGTCTTTGTAATGCGGACCCGATGCGCCGGAATGCGGGGATTTCCTCCCTCCGGGGTATTTTTAGAGCAGTGTGTGTGAATGGGACGCAGCGCCGCATAATGCCGGGTGGTGTGCGCGGGTGTGGGGTCGCAGGGCGGGCCGTGCGCAGCTCGTGTGGGAATCAGGTTCAGATGAGCTAATGCAGGATGTATGTGGCACTTTGAAGAGAGCTTTTTTTTTTTCCAAGAATCTCTCCGAGCCATGCGTCAAGTGATCTGTGTGTGGAGGCGCTGGATACTGACAGTCAATACAGCCACTGAAAAAAAAAAACAACAGCTGAACAGTTTATACTCTAGATATAAAAAGTCAACATCATGTTCCTGTTTTGCCAGACAGTTGCTTTTTGTATAGAATTTTATAGAGTTGTATAGAGTTTGTTTGAGAGCACAAACCCATAGACACACTTTAATATCTACCACACTGGATGGATGAGAAGGCAGTAAATTTCATAAACATGACCTGTATGTGTCCCAGATATGAGGTAGTAGACATGTTCAATTCAAATATGTTTTTTACTGATATCAATTATAATGCAGATTTTTTATTAGTTACAACATTGGACATGATGTTACACTACGTTATAATTTGGTGTTTTGGTTCTCAAGACATTTATCCAATCAGGAAGCAGAATGACCCTCACATGAGTCTATCATTTGGGTTGCCAGATTCAGTAACTTTTAAGACTTTAATTCTTTCCACATTTTCTTTTTAGTTCACTGTTTGCTTATGGCATTTTAATTGAACAGTGTTTTAATAGTCCATCTCTCATAAGGGATCTAAACAAACCAAAATGGTTCTTTTTGTTATTGTCTGCTCATAGTAGAAACCCTTTTCTCAGGCAGACCACAGCTGCCTTTGATTGAGACGGATGCTAAAACTGTCCCATGTGAAATTTCACGCTGTATTTAGCAGCAGATCCCGATGTGACAGCTCCAGATTGGCCTGCTGAGCCCCTCTCGGACACAGCCCTGCTCGGGGACACTGGTGTTCGCTGGACTGTTTCGGGGGTCACCTGGAGGTCCTGACCCCCCCGAATAATGTGCTTCTTCTTTGGCAGAGCTCAATGGGACTGGCCATGCAGTGGACAGCCGGGCGGTCAGTCGGGGTGAAGAGGGGGAATAGACAGGTCATATCCAGAAGGACTTGTCATCCTCTCCATAAAAACCGACCGGTCTCTCCTTCCGGGTGTCACTGTCGCCTCTGTCACCTCGGCTGACATGTGGCGTGACCCGGCCTGAGCGGAGGATAGTATCTTTGTATGAGCTTGTGCGCGAGGGAGGGGACGCTCAGTGAAATGTAACATCCGGCACAGTATTACCAAGCTTTTAGTCGGGGGAAACGAGCATTAAAGTTTTGGTCATAAGAACTCGGAAAGTCCTTTTGTGGTGCTGACATCTCCAAAGCCCAAAAACACAATGAGTGTTTTTGTTAAGGAGTAAGTTGAATTTAAAGTGGGTAACGTTCTTGTTTTGCACATTTGGGAGAAAAGGTGTTACTATCAGAACTTACAAGTCTGATTAGCTCTATACTCTTCTCTAAAACAAGGAATGAATAAAGCAGGCGTGCGTGGCAGTTTCTTTCTAGACACGAAGCTTAAGAGAAAACAGGTCAGTAATGTTCACTTTTGGAAATATGCTTTTTGGCCAGAGGATGGTATGCGGCTCAGGAATTCCCCTGAAATCATTTTAACCAGCACATCGAAAACAGTTTAATGAATGACAAAAGAGTTACTGAGTTTTGACTTTTAGTGATTCAAAGTTGTGAGCTAGTTTACTCTTTGTGTTAGCCAAAGCTCTGAAAAAGTACAAGAGCAACTGCATAAATGGAAACCAGCCTTAAACATGTTCCAAATCAATAATGCTAATCACTGCAAAGCCTGAGTGCCATCTTCTGTGTTAAACTGAATCAGTTTGTAGCCCAGAGAATTCCACATTTTCACTCCTGGTATGGGAAAGTCACTGGGGATTTCCCCTGGGATCAATGAATCTTTAAAAGCCTTTTGTAATGGATTAGTCACTAATCAATAATTAAGTGTTGGTTAACCAAGTCCAGCTTTATTGTGTGCAAACCGTGGGAGAAAAGTTTGTTTTGTTTCAAACTAAAATGATCATCCACAGTATCATCACTTAACAGTTACATTCCGTATTCACACCAATCACAATGATATAGCCTCAAAACTGTAGATTGTGTAAATGGAGACACGAGGTCAAAACAAAATACATTCAGCAGGTTTTGGTTGAAACATATTCCATAAACAAGCAAACTGAATGAAAAATTTTAATCTGTCGACAGGACAAAAAGTTGTAGGAGTGAAGACGTTTCACTGCTCTTCAGTTGACGGATTTGAATTTTTCTTTTTACTATGAATCATACCTGGACGACTGAGGCATTACACAGACAACCAACCGGACACATGTAACACTGAGTCATTTTTTAAATTTTTTTAATTATTTAATAAATAATTTTAAATTTTTGGATTTAACATTATAACTGCCTGAGATGATACATTAGACTGCATTTGAAGTACCTTTGTTGGTAAGTGTTTTCTTAGGTAAATGTTAATGTTATTTGGATTGATTTGTTTAGGTGTTTCATAGTGCACATACACGCAGCAGCTCCTCTGGCTCTCCCAGACTCCCATAGACAGACTGAGTGACGTCACCACATTGGTGAGCAGTGACTCACGCCTTAGTTCGACCAATCGTCTGGTTCACACAGAGCTTATCTTTCCTGAAGGCACCAGGCCCCGGCACCAAAACACCTGTTCTGTGAGGGACTTCCCCACAGCCCAGATACACATCCACACTGCTGCTCTGAGCATGTGCAAGTGCGGACAACCCAAGCTACATGTCAGAGAGGACATCAGTGTTTTTTTAAAATCTACTAGTAATTGCTAGAAAGTTCTTATGCTTATCTATGTTTAGTGTTTAACAATTGGATGAGAACATACAAACCATAGTAAATGATGATTGTTTTGTTTGTTCTGTTGGTTGACTTCATTAAAGATGCACTGTGTAACTTTTCTTGATGCTGTTGCAAAGATGGTGTCAATGTTGTGCTGTAAGTAAACTTAAAAATATAGTTTGAGGGCGATACCTTAACTTTATGAACTAAGAGAAAAAACAGTTTAAGAGTGATTTTTGAAAGTTTTAAATTATTTTTTCTATTTTATTACATAACTCAAACCTTCTAACAAACGACACAGAAGTCGGTAGATGTTTCATATTAATGAGCCGTTTAAAGTCATATGAAACCCCCCCTCCTCTGATTTGATATTTTGGCTCATATTCAAAGTGACATTCATTCACTAACGTCTTTAACTTCATGCTTTTTGGCTCCGTCTCCTCTGCTTTTCTCCTTAAACAAAACCCAGGCTCCTTAATGGCCGTATTAACGCAGAAGCAGGTGGTAAAGGAGCCTTTGTTAATGACTTCATGATGAATCCCCCCCACTTTACATGGTGGCTTTTTTCACCAGCCCAAACTTTATAAGAAGTTTATTTTACCATGAAATGAGTAAGCACGGATAAATGACTAACGTGGGGTTTTGTCTCATCAATGCAGGGGGGGACTACTGGGGGTCCGCCTGACTGGGCAGGTTGGGACCATATGTCATCATTCCTATGCTTTGTGTGGGCGTGTCTCCGTGGAAACCGCATCAGCTGTGGCCTTTGTCCCGGCAAATTCAATGGACCATATATTCATTGCCGGAGCTAGTGCGGGCGCCGCAACAGAAACAAATTGATACATACAAGCCCCCAGCCCCATTTGGCTCGCATGACGCACCCCAAATGGACAAAAAGGGGACATTTTAGCCAGTTGAAAAAAATCTTGAGAAAAGCTTGGTCGTCATGGTGATGGCGAAGGAGAAAAGTGTCCATGGACCATTAAACTCCAATCAGATGTAAATTTGGGCTGCCCCCGGACCCACTCAGGAAAGCCCCCTTCACTGCACACACACAAATTAAACAGTTTGTCTGCCAATTCACATGTCATCTTAATGGCTTTTTATTCCCCTGGCCTTTGTTTAAATGAAGAGAATTACAAACTGCCATTGATTTATAATATTAGGAGCACTTCAGCGCTGATGGGTAAAGGAGATAAAAGACACTTTAAACACTCGGACTTGGAGAGAGGAGAAGAGCCACTGTACGAGCTCATGTCACGCAGGACGTGAGCTAATTAAACTACAATAGGACAATTATACAGTAATCAATTCAAGATTATTTATACTGTCCCACATGTTTGTATTGTTTAGAGGCCTATGGGACTACACAGGAATTGTTATTGTATGTGTGGCAGATGTAAAAGTGATGAAGCTGAAGTCTAGAACCAAAAGGGAACAGTCAAAAAACAAAAACATTTGCAATTAAAACGTTTCTAAATGTCATGAATCCAGTCTGTCTTTGTGTTTCTGCGCTGTCTGCCCCCTCCCTTCTGTGTCTGTGCCTGGAGCTGGGCGGAGACTCTGGCACCACCTGCTGCACACCTGCATCTGATCAAGTAATCAAGCCTTCACCCGGGGAGCGCAAAGGGGCCGAGGATTCCCACACACGCCGCCGGATCGTCAGCGTATCCTCCGTGGTACAGTTCTGCTTGGCTCAGTCTCGTTGGTTCGTTGGTCTTTCTCGTTTTTGCCAGATCTTGCTCCTTGGACTATCTGTGCACCTCTGTTTCCGACCCAGCTCTCCACGACCGGTACGAACACCCCAGCGCCCGATCCCACTGTCTACGACCTGTGCCAGAGCGTCAACCGCCGACCCGGCCTTCTACCACCTGCTCCGACAACTATCATTCACCTTTTCGTATTGTTAATAAACACTGTTGAACTGTTTTCCCGAGTCTGTATCTTTGGTCCCTCCGGATGTTACGACACTAAATTAGTTTTATACTTTGACTTAGACAAACTTTCACAAGGGAAATGAGTATCTCACCAATAGCTCTATCAGAATAGAGCGAATAAATGGTAATATATATGTACAAGTATGTATATGTACAATATAATACCGTAAATATATATGTATCTAGGCTATAAGAGGCTGGTATAAATAGGCTTTTAGATGTTTTAAATATGTACTGTTACTGTGGGAGAGGAGCTATGATGGTGTTATATTTCTGTAGTGAACAGAGCCATCATCACGTTGACGATAATAACTAATATTAAAGAAGACCTATCGTGCTTGTGTCTGCTCTATAGTTATAATCTCTGACACCCGTGGATCATTATGTAATAATCTGCACATTTTAAATCGCAATATTCATCTAAAACGACTTAATAAAAGAACCAACTCAGCTGACTTCCCTGTTAGAAAACTGCCGTGCCCAGTGGGAGCTGACGTCGGCGTAAACATCATCGCAAAGAGCCGTAAAGTTGTCGCCATCTCCGACGGACAGCTGCAGATCACACGAGCGAGTAGTGGATTTTAAAAAAATGTGTACAGAAATGGCTGCGACGCTGCTGAATCCTACGCTTATCACGATTAAGAAAAAAAAACTGGAGAATAAAGAAAATACAGAGCAGTAAGAAATGACGAGTTGAATACTGGAGAATAAAGATGACTCAAACATGAATCACAGTAAATACAACTTCAGAGGCGAAATGAGAAGAGGAAACAACTATAACATGGTTAAAGCTCTGAACAGTCGATTTTTGCAAAACATGATTTCACCACACCATAGTTGTTTAAGTGAACCGCTATTTTATCGGCAGAAATCAAGACAAAGGCCAGAAGTGTACAGTAAGTTCACAGTATGCACTTTCTTTTTACATGGCTGAGTGAGGACACAATACGTTTGAGGTAATATACCGTTTCATGCCAGTCAATCCATATCTAATCTATGACTCCACTTTCCCTGCCCTGACATTTGTGTATTCTTTCTATAAGTGCAGGAAAGTCGCTTATAAAACATACAGTACTGAGTGAGTGCGTTCTGAGGAGAGGAAGCCGTGTGCCTCTAGATTGGCAAGTCAAAATATTTATGTGGACCTGATGGCTGGAGACTATTTTAAGAGACAGGGTAGTTTTATTCTGTGGTACAGTTTAAGAGCTTTGTCTCTCTGTGTGATAAGACTGGTTTGTCAGTGACCGCTGTAAATACCCAAATTATACGTTAGACACATTACAATGGTTTTACGTCAAAAAGAGTAAAAGTTTTATGCTCAGAAGCCTGTAGGTTTCCGCAGTGTCTTGTTGAAGTTGTGCAATGAGTTTCTATGTTTTTTTTCCACAACTTTCAGAGGCCAGAGCTGAGTTTTGCAGCCACGGTAATGCTAACAACAACTAGCAAGCAAACGGTGCACCAGCAAAAAAAAGTTTTTAAAGTTTTCTACTTATGCGGACAGCACACAGTGGTCTCATTTTGACCCTAAGAGATGCCATTACATTATATCTGTTCTAAGGCAAGACAAATGTTTTTTATTACTTGTAAAACAATCAAGTACAGCCCCTTTAAGCGGGATCCAGAAAAAATATTTACTTTCCTGAATCCATAAAAGTAATGCCTCAACCACTGTAATAAGCAGCAGGCGTGACAGCTTTTGGCTAATTGCTAAAATCACGTCTTTCTGTGGCAGATGAAAGCTAACTGTGCGCTCAGCTCTGATCAGTCCCTTTGTGCAGCTCCACTTCAGATTAACCGTGTTTCTTGTGTTTGCTCCAAGTGTGTCTTTGCCCATACATCTGAGGAGAAAGATAAAAGCTTTGACCCGCCTTTGGGTGCTGGATGGTAATGAGACATGAGTGTGTGGTCCTTTTCTGAGGCCTACCCTCTCTCCCCACGCCCGGGTACAGTACTGCCTTGTGTTTGCACATTATTATGGGCCTCCTCTGGCTCCATACCCGCCTGACCTAGGACCTGACATTACCAGTGGAGCTGCCGCCTCCCATTGCTTAGCTTTTGTTAGCTTTTGTTGCTAACGATGCACTGTCTATCTACTGCGGTGTCATCCATGCAGAGCAGCGAAATGCTAATTTGACACAAGGATGATTAACTGCAGCGGCTACACAAGCTAAGTGCCTTGTTTACACGGGCTATTGTTTTGAGTGCGCCCCCTGTGGGCAAATGTGATCGCTCTATTAATGAGCAGTGGAGTGAAATGAAGCGCCCCAACAGTTGCTTTGAGTTTTGGAAAGTCTTCTGGAGTTTTATTAGTACAATGTGGGAATTTTAACTTTATTCTCTGCATAACAGCCAAAACACACAGCCAAACACAGCAGAGAAAAGCTTGACAGGAGTCCAGAAGTCAGAGTCAAAATCTGAAAAATGAATTTGAGAGAACCAAAGACCAGAAAGTCAATCATTCTTCTATGTGGCCTCCCTGTCAATTCCAGGTACCACAATGGAAACTGCCATTGTGTCCTTAGGCAAGACACTTCCCACATTGCCTAGTGCGCCAATGGCCAATGGCACAGATTGGCATCCTCGCTTCCATGAGCCTGCCTTAGGGCAGCTGTGGCTACAATAGTAGCTAGTAGAGTGTGGAGTGAATCAAAAATCCATTGTAAAGCTTTGGGTTTCTTGAAAAGGCTCTATGTAAATCCAGTGCATTATTATTATTTAAATCAATATTCATGCAACTTTCCCAAATCCACAAATAATTCCACTGTGGCCATACCTTCCTTTGATTACTTTGAAAATACATGACTACTTTACTGTAAGTAAAAATCCGATATGCAAAATGAAGAGTCTAAGTGAATGTAAGGTGAGCCTGTCTTTAACATTTTAAGAGTTAATCTAATCAAACACTTTGTATGGGAGCGTCTGGTGTCCTGTGCGATCGGGGCTGTTCTACTGGTGGCCGTTAAGATTCATTCATTTCCACACTGACTCCGAAACACGTGACCGACACCACCCCGTCCCACTGCAGTCACCCGTCTTCTGTCCCATCTGTCCCGTCCTGAGCCTAACAAGGGCTGTCCTCCATCATTGAAGAAAGATCACAAAAAGAGTTAAAGACTGCCAGATCTCATCAGATTCTACGTGGTCCGTGGACTCCCAATTATTCAGAGCTTATCTTTTCAGGCTGACTGATCTCCCGGTGAATAAAGTTACTGCCGGCCGGGTGCACTTCTAAAGAGACTGAAGGAGGATCAGGGCTGTGGGTTATGGTGTCAATCTGGGCCTGACCCCAGGGTTAGAGCTGCACCTTCTGTAGCGACAGCAGTGAGGTGTCTGCTAGTACCATCCATTTATAACACATCTGCTTAAAGGGAAAAGGCCAATCACATTAGAAGAGGGTACTCAACTATCTGAACTCACAGAAATCTTTATACACAAAGTGACTTCTTGTGGGTTTTAAAGGCTGGAAAAGGCAGTGTCAGAGGGTTAAACTGGCGCTGTGTGCTGTCCATCTGACAAAGGCTACGAGGAAAGAATAATCCAGAAATAAAACCAGCCTCAAAATACGGTTTGATCTACAGTAGAGCCTTAAGAGTTTACCTGATTTACCTTTTGGATCATTTTTATTTTGGAATAATAATCACAATGTAAATTCTGTTGGACTTCACACAGTTAATATGAGGTTTTAGTTTCTAAACATGTTGAAGCTCCAGCATCTTTCATCTTGCATTTTTCACCTCACTGAGACTCAGATGTTATTTCAAATCAGAGTAATATTCTCTACACAAAAAACACTTGTTTTTTAATAAACACATTTTCAGTGGAATTATATAAGTAAGGCCAAGCTTCTTTCACCTGAGGATTTCAAAGAAAAGTGAGTCAACCACACACTTTGTGTCCATAAAGGATTACATTCAAAGACATCTGAGGTTTTGGCTAACAGAACTGCTCTGTGTGGTGATGAGCTGCAGGACCAGCCCTCTGCTCTTGGCACTGGCCCCGCCTCAATGGGAGGCTGGTGGTCCATGGTTCCCATCTTGTGTAGCCGCCCGGGCCTCAGATCTGCCCCACAAGTGCCGCCGAAGCCGCCCTCTCCTCCTGTCTGCGCCGCCGTGGCTGTGAGGTTCTCATGCCAGCGCACAATGCCTAAACAAGCGGGTATGTCTAATTCAATTAAGTCCGCAAGGCTGTGCCAAGAGGGCCCGGTCCGGTGTGACAGGGATAATGAGCAGGCTGCAGAAGGGGGAGCTGGATTCACAAGTTCAGCCTTTATGCTTTTAGATTACACTCCAGGCTTTAATGTTTCCACGATGACCGGCCTCGCGTTTTGTCTCTGCAAATATTTTAAATTCCATCTATGGGATGTGAATGGGGCTGATGAGGGACAGAGAGAATGGGCATTATAAAGCAGAGTGACCTCCAGAATTCCTACGATTCAGCTCTCACAAATGTGTCCAAACTCAGATATTTTTCCCACTACAGCATCTTTAAACAGTGAGCGATTGAGTCCAAACAAAAAGGCATGACGCAAAGAAATGGTGTGGGCATTTGAATGAGGACACAAAACAGAGAGAAGTGCTTTGGGTTCTCGTTCTGGACTGAGCAGAAAATCGTGTTATTCGTTATTAAAACCTAAACAAAGAAGATGAAACTATGTCCATAACTGTGACACAGCCAAGGACATAGACTGATCCGCTGTAGTCTTTGTCACAGTTCTCTTGTTACTGTAGGATATGTTCATTCTTTTATTTGTATTTCACATTTATTACTTACAATTATGATTTTTGCTCTTGATTCAACAACTTTCCCTGATCTTTTCCACCTGTTTTTTCCATCCTGATTGACGTGTAGCCTCTTTGTATATATGGAGTGTTATTGACATCTGCTTATCCCATGTCAATGCATCAGTTGCTAAATGGCTGTGCCGTCATGGCTGACAAGGACCAGGACATTGTTGAAAAGTGCTTTTGCTGCGTTTTCCACAGTTGTGACTTCAGCTGTGGAGGATCTCAGCGCTCCAGCACTTTAGTCTCACTCCTCTTTCCAAAGGCCTCCTGCTGCTGCTCCAGGACCCTGCTCCCTGTTTGCCACAAAAAAAACCCTCTAAACGTTTGACTTTCTCACAGAAACAGCTTGCTAAATGGTATTTCTGTAATGGACTCCTGCTAGGGTTCATATGCCTTGTATAGCCACGTTGTACAAAGTTGAGTCAACACCATTACCATGAGAATGCCCCAAAAGAAAGGCCCGAAAAGGTTTTTTTGAATAAAAATCTGAAACTATAGAATTCTTTGTTTTCTCCGGCAAAAAAGATGAAAATCAAAGAGGTTGATGGTCATTTTTTCTATCAGAAAAGTGTTGCCCAATGAATGTCTTATTTACATGCCAATGGGACAAGCTGTGGGCTAAAAGGATGGGAACGCCGGGGCCTCCTTTCTGGTGGAGCTGGTGCAGGGCAGGGGCCACAGTGCAGCCTCCTGCCGGGCCGCGGTTAACAAGGGCTCGGCCGAATTAAAGAATGGCAACGAGTTTTTAATTGCTGACACATTATATTTATCAAGCTGACGGAGAGTGACTGCACTGCGGCCTCTCTGTGTGTGTGCGTTACTTCCCCCCAGGTGCCCCCTGCGTCATACCCCCCGTCACGACCGGGTCCCTCACGTGTGAAGAGAGAAGAAAAACATAATAATCGGGCATCAAGTTGAATGATAACACTGAATTATTCATTAGGCTCTCGTAAAGTGCTGGATAAACCCACCCCCTCTCGATTCTGTTTGCCACAAAAGCTCTTTTCTGTCACCCAATCCGATCGTGCACGTTTTAAAGCCGGGCATAAAGACAAATCCTTTGAGAGCTTTTGATTCGATGTGACAGAAGTTGTGCAGAAGGGGCCAAAAAGTTATTAGCAAGTGTTCAATATTTAGATGGGAGTGTTTGACCACCTCTTTCTGACGCGCGGTCCCTCTGCGCTTTGAGAGTGGAGCCTCAGCACTCCATAATGACTCTGTAATGTCATGAATACATTTGCCACCAATACACTTCAGTTTGTGTCAATGATGTAGTCACAGTCTATAGGCATGTGGTCACTGTAGGAACTATAGGAGCTGATTTACATGTGCGTATATGGGCTCAAACTAATATTACAGACACATAAACAGACACAAGAATAATCAAATAATAACAAGGCCCGGACTCTTAAAAGTGTAACATTTATGACACTTTTGGAGGCCATATATATGTTTGAAACTTAACTGAAATAAAATATGTAAATAGCTGTGTCAGTAATATCAGTGCTTGAAAAAGTATGACTTTTTATGACATTCCCTAAATCCCCAGACAATAAGTGAAAGTGTTAGGTGCTGATTTAAATGTGCAAATATGGGCTCAAACTAATATTACCGACACATAGACAAAGCCCATATTCTTAAAAGTGTTACATTTATGACACTTATGAAGGCCATATATATATGTTTGAAACTTAACCGAAATAAAATAAAATACATAAATAGTTGTATACAAGTACGCATACATTTATACAGCTTAACTTTTTATTTTTAGTTTTTACAACACAACATCTATTTTTCATTTGTGTCAGAATATCAGTGCTTGAAAAAGTATGACTTTTTATGACTTTCCCTAAATCCTCAGACAATAGGTGAAAGTGTCAGGCGCTGATTTAAATGTGCAAATATGGGCTCAAACTAATATTACAGCCACATACACAAGAATAATCAAATAATAACATAAGAGGAAAAACACCCAGGCAATTAAAAGTATTGTCATATAGGCCATATATATGTTTGAAACGTAACTGAAATAAAATAAAATACATAAATAGCTGTATACAAGTATGCACACATTTATTCAGCTTAACTTTTTTTTATTTTTGATTCTTACAACACACAGTAACACAGTAATAGCAGTGCTTGAAAACATGTGACTTTTTATGACATTCCCTAAATCCCCAGACAATAGGTGCAAGTGTCATATTCATTATGATTTAGGATCTGAGGCGCTGTCTGTTTAATCTTAACTGTTTTTTGAGTAAAACAGGTCCCAAACTGTTTTGTAAGACATCTTTTGTTGTGTTGGGCGTTACCTTAGCAGAAGGGAGGGCGGATAGGAGCAAGGGTCCAGGGTGACGCTCTCCAAAAATACTGCCCATAGAAAGGGGCGCAGCCAGGGCGAGGGGAGGCCTAATGAAATATTTAAGATTTAGGCTAAAAAGGCCCTCTTGAAACATGTGACACAAAGAGGCGCTCTGAGGGTCTTCATTGTCCCCGGACGCCGGCGGAAACAGGGGCCAAGCCGCTACAGATGTGAGGAGGGCCCATATTGAGGCGGGATGTGTAGGCTCTGCTCACAGCTGTCCCGGCCCAGCCACCAGCCCCCTGCCTTTGTCTGGCTTTGTCCTGGCGATTTTACACCGAGATGATTGCACGGCGACCGCTTTGTGTCGGCAACAAGGAGGCCCCGCCCATTCTTGACCATCGCTGCTAAGTCCCTATATGCGACAGGCAATATATTCATAGTTTTACTCAAATACTGGGTCATAGATGTAGGCTACACAAGCGTTGGTGGAAACGGTACTGGAAGTTTGCAAGTAAAAGCACAGTTACATGGCTAAAAATGAGCTTCATTACAAGTACAAGTAGCTGCCAAAAGGTAATAAATACACCTTAAAAACATTACTCAAAGTTATTAGTTACTTTTTAATACAACTTTTAATACAGCATTTTATAGAACATTTGTTAAATTAAGTTAAATGTCCTGTGTGTTTTGTAGGTATAGAAATTAGCAGATGCAGCAGTGAATCAGTCGACTGGGACATATGAGTTTAAATCTAACTAATTACAATCACATGGCTAGACCTTTACTCGATTATAACAGCAGGTATATGTTAAAAATCTAAAAGTACAAGAAAGGTAAAAGAGTATTTGTATTTACCTCCCACCCCTGTATACAGCAAAGTGGCACAGGAGATATGGGGGGTGCTGGGGTTGCTCAATTGTCTTCTGGAGATGACTTCTTGTTTTGTTTCCTTGTCCGAGTTGCGTCTACTTAGCACCTAACCAGTGTTGATTAATGGAGACCCATTCACTGCAGCATATGCCGAGTTTTAAGTCTCAAACGGGGGAGCTCCATTTGCAGATGGTGAGTAATGATGTGGCCGGGTCAGAGTTGAGTCCCGGCATGAGTGAGATGGTCTCATTCATGGACTCACTTCTACATCTGCGGGCAGTAAAGGCTTTGTTTACGTGCTGCGTTAATAGACAATGGCTCTTTACTCATCACGGTGGGCAGGAGCTTTTGTTTGGTGATGTTCTCCCATATCTGGTTAGCATCTACTTGTCCCCTTGTCTTGGTCTAATAATAATAATAATAATGAGTTCACATACATTTTAGCGAACTGTCTAATCTACAGTATGGTTCCAATTTGAAGCTGTTTAGTTATATCTTGAAAAGGAGGAACATTGAGAAACACATCGCAACCGCAATTGACTTTTGTAGGACCGCCATAGGTTTTTCAATTTGCGTCTTTAATTTAAATTCAACATAATCTTATTGCGTCCCTGGTTACCTACACCTTATTAACTCATTAACTTATCTGAGCCTTCCGTATTTTCTATTTTACAGCAGCCAATTTCATCTTCTCTTCTCTTGCTTCTACAGTTTGTGAATTGGATGGTAGAAGATCACCTTTGAGTCACTCAAAGAGCACTTTACATCAAGGAACCATTCACACACATATTCAGACAACAGTGTACGCAGACACTGGGGGCGAGGGGGGTTAAGTGTCTTGCCCAAGGACACAACGACAGCATTCATCTGTGGGAGCTGCAACGCCAACCTGTGGGCCAGTGGATGTCACCGCTCAACCAATGATGTTTACATCGAGGGCGGGATTCAAACCGCCAACCTTCAAATTAGTGGACACATTCTACCCACTGAGCTACTGTTGCCAATTATGTCGTCCGTTTTTAAATTAATTGAAAGTATGTGACATAAAATTAGTTTGCCAATAAGTCATGGCACCTTTCTTCACAGTTCAGATTCATCCCAACCAGCTCCCGTTGAATATTGACACTGAATAAATGCCTAAATGTGTATATGTTACCGTTTCATCCATCCATCTGGCCCTTGTCCTTCCTTTGTCCTCTTTCTCTAAATATAAGCCTCAGAGATGATGTGACCTCTTAAATTAGCCCACACCCCTCTCCAGTCTAACCCCGTTCCCTTTTAAATCCCTTCGTGTCACTAAGGGCTCGGGGCGAGTCCAGGCCTGACAACCCAGAGAGCGGCAGCTTAACACCGGCCTTA
>KN471042.1:10352-22284 GCA_000787095.1 Periophthalmodon schlosseri
AGTAGTAGTAGCAGCAGTAGTAGCAGTGGTAGTACTAGTAGATGTAGTAGTAGTAATAGTGGTAGGAGTAGTAGTAGTAGTAGCAGTAGTAGTAGTAGCAACCAGAGGATGGGCTGTGGGCCAAACCAGATTTGTTGGTGGACTGGATCCGGCTCCCAGGCCGCATATTGAATAGTCCTGCTTTAGTGGTCCCAGTCCTAGTTTAATCTAATCGTAACAAAACTGCACCTTCTACAAATTGAGCACCAGTCAAGTGTCCAAACTGTACCAGCAGAATTGAAATGTTCTGTATTTAGCATCTGTTTGGGTGGACAGGAGGAGGCGGCGGACATTTTGAATCGTTCTCAATAATTACTGAGATAATGCCTTTAGTGGGAGGAGACTGAACACAACTGGCAAAGGTGACAATGGGTATATTTACATAGCCAGTTAAAACCAAAGCAGTAAAGTGAATTTTAAACTAACTTCAGTCTTTAAAAATGTCTCTTTCATTTTGATCTTTTGTGCATCAGTCCTTGTCCAAACCTGCGCAGGTGTGAACAGTCAAACAGAATTCAGATTACTCACATCAGATGGAACTGTTTACATGACATTTCAGCATTCTGATTACTCCAGAAATCAGATCATGATCAGATTTCTGGTTTGTAAATGAATGCGAGACATATCTACAACTTATGTGACCTGGTTTAGTCCTAGTTCAGTCCTGGTTCAGTCCTGGTTTAATCCTGGTTTAATCCAGGTTTAGTCCTGGTTTAGCCCTGCGAAGTGACTGCTTTTGTGATTTGGGGCTCTACAAAAATTAATTCAATGTAAATGTATCCACTGTTATGTAAAAGATTGAGTTTACTTTTTGTTTCTGTTTTGTGTCTTTTTCCCAGGTAATTTTCCGTAAGATCAGCGAAGTGAGGAAGGAGGAGGAGGAGAGGGAACGTGCCAAGAACGAAGTCCAACTCACCATTCCCCAGGACCACCCAGTCCGAAAACTATTCCAGAAATTTAAACAACAAAAAGAGCTACGCCACCAGGGATCAAACTCTGTTGATCTAGAAAAGAACCAAATCCAAGCTGAACACCAAAACCTGCACCAGCTCGGTCACTCCAGCCTCCAGCACTCTCTCCCTCTGAGCCGATCGTTTCAAAATGGCGCCCCGGTTAGCAGCAGCGTTCTGACAGTTTCGCAGATAACGCCAATGCAACCATACAGCGACAATACGACAAAACAAAACAACTGTGATGTCATGGAAAATGCAGAGCAAGTGGTGAAAGTCAAAGCTATCCCAGGTACAACGCTAGCAAAAACGGCTAAGTCTAGCGCTTGGATGAGGCTCAAAAACAACATGGCGGCTTCCGAAGTGAGGAAAGACGGTTTGAATAACAAGGCAGCGTCTGCAGAGATGCTAGCTCAAGACGGGAAAAAGCAGGAACTTACCACGGAGACGGAAGAAAGTGGGAATTTGCGGAAAACTGATTCATGCGATAGCGGGATCACGAAAAGCGAGCAGAGGATTGATCTTCACAGTCCCCTCCAGAGCTCAGGGGGGTCGCCGCAGCCACTGTACCCAGGAACGGAGCCTCTAATTCGGGCAGCGCTGCACGAGACCAGAGTGGAGCTCCGTGCGGATATCCAGACACTAGGGGGCAGGCTGGGGCGGCTGGAGGCGCAAGTGAAGCAGATTATCAAACTGTTATCAGACAAATGCGATGAAGAAGAGGAGAAGGAAGAGACAGGGCAGACAGGAGCAGATAGGTGCAGACAGGAGCACAAAGACAAAACAGGGACGCAGAAGCAGGACATATTCACAGTGTCCAGACCTGTGTCCCCCGAGTCTCAGAGGGGGGAGGGGCCTGTCATTCCTCAATTTGAGTCACAGCCAAATTTGCGCCAATCATGCTAGTCGTTAGCTTGGTAATATTTTCATTATTTTACTCAACAGAAACTGATAAAAATCGTATCTGTCAGTTGAGACTTTATTCATTGATGCATATTACATGTAGTTTGTCCATGTGTCTTGCCGTAGTAAATGACAAGCGCTTGTGCAGAAGCATCTGAGCATGTGCATAGCGAGTTTGGCGCAAATTTGGCTCTGACTCAAATTGGGGAATCACAGGGCCATAAGAGGGAGGGGCAGTGAGGATGGAGGACAGTCACATGTGCACAAAACCAGGATCTGATTGGCCACCAAGCTAATGCCTCATTTATACTAGTAGTAGTATGGATTCCACACGCACAGGTTACTTGCAGATTTCCTGTTACACCAATCTACGATAACTGCGGTGCGTACTTGACCCAAGGGTTCACACCATAACACACGTCTAAAGATCTGAAAAACCAAACTGGATTACTGCGGTGCCCGGAAAAATAGACCCAAGGCTTTGGACCTTGTGGAGCCATGAGGACCTTATGGACTCAGCCTTGTTGTCTCCTTCAGGTTTCAGTTTATCCATTTTTTGCACACACTCTTCAGGTCACATGACAGGTCTCTGGATCACATGACCCTCTGATTGTACAGACCTCTCTCTCTTCTCTCCTCTATGCTCTCTGTCTCCCCCTCACTTTTCTTCCTCTCCCTTCCTGTGCCGCTTTCTCTCCTCTTCCCTCTGTCTTCCTCCTCTCTGTCCCTCCTCTCTTTTCACTGTCCTCTCCCTCTTAGACAGAAGGGTTCTTACCCTTCTGTCATTGCCTGATTTAGCACCCGGTTCGATTTGGCACCTTTTTAATGTAACCTGTTTAACTCTTTCAAATGTGTTTATTCTGTGCTCTGTCTGTTGTTGACGCACATATTGCTCAGCTTAAACGTATTCATATCAAAGTTTGACAATTTCACTGAGTTTATTCTTAGAAATGAAAACAGAAACGATGGGATTTGACCAGAATCCTCAAAGTTAGGTGTTTCACTGAAGTCAGACTTTATTTATCAGTAAAACTGTTTATATTCCAAGAGATCGAACATATCAAAAATGAGGTTTGTCCAGTACAGTTATTATAGCAACTTTAGCACTTACACCAAAGTATCTGGGCATGCTCAGTTTGAAAAACTGTGCCAAATCAGGTAATGATACCTCCTTTCCCCCTCTCTCTCCACCTTTTTACCCGTTCTCTCTCTCCTTTCCCTCTCCTCCCCCTCTCCTAATTACCATTTCTTACTCTCTTTCTCTGACCCCTCTCTCCCTTTGTTCCCCTCCCCCTCTCTCTCTGCATGTCCAGCTGGTTTCTGGCCTGCCTTTGCCTCCTCTGCTGTATACACCTGTATACACCTGTATACACCTGTATACACCTGTATACACCTGTATACACCTGTGTACACCTCTATACACCTCTATACACCTGTATACACTTGTGTATACCTGTGTACACCTGGGTATGACTGTATACACCTGTGTACACCTGTATGCGCCTGTATACACCTGTGTATACCTGTTTACACCTGTGTACGCCTGTATACACCTGTGCACGCCTGTATACACCTGTGTACACCTGTATACACCTGTATACATACACCTGTGTACGCCTGTATACACCTGTGTACACCTGTATACACCTGTATACGCCTGTATACACCAGTGTACACCTGTATACACCTGTATAAACCTGTACATGCCTGTATACACCTGTGTATGCCTGTATACATCTGTACACGTTTGTACATGCCTGTACACACTTGTATACACCTGTATACACCTGTACACGCCTGTATACACCTGTATACACCTGTACACACCTGTACAGCTGTAGACCTGTACAGTTAGGAGCATGTCTCAGTCTCTTGTACAAACAGATATTTTTATTAAACGTTTTAAAACTGTAGCATCAGAATTTAACTATGAGATTTTCCTGTTAAACGCTGCATGGATCTAATCTCCAAAGACTCAAACTTAGGGACGAGTTTTGCCTGTTTTTAAGATGATTTTAATCTGTAATAAGCTCACTTTTTCCACCAAAGCAACTTCAGAGCATTTAACCTGAAAATGATGAAGTAAAGGCATGCAGGCCATAGTTAATGCAATAACAAACGCATGTATATTTTTGGGTTTATTAAAAAATTTCTGTTATTGCCACAGAACATCTTCATTTGGAAAAAAACATGAACTTCCTCTCACACTCTTCTTCTTGCAGATTTTCAGGGCTTCACATTTTGGCTTTGCTCAAAACGCTCCAACTTCTAAGAGCCGTTTTTTCATCAGTCAGAAGTGAATCCTGCTTTTCTGTGCTGCATACATTTTTATTGTATGAAAAGCCAATACAATGTTTCTTTAAAGGCCCATCATGTAACTTGCTTGTGGAAGGTCTGCCAACTGCTTGTCTTCGTGGAGATGAGATTGCATTGCCCTGAATGTTCCACAGTGGCATTAAACTTGTATATGTTGCTGAATACAACATAGATGAGCTTAATGTGTGTGTTTGTGTTGCTCAAAAACACCTTGAAAAACATGCATTCTTATAGTGAGTGGGGTTGCCTCTCCACAGATCTGACTCCACAGATATGAATGAATGAAACCTTTTTTGCTCTGAGGGGAGTTTGTCTTGCACACGACACGAGAGCACTTAAAAACAAGACATTGACTGTAGAACACAGATACACGTTAAAACACAGTCCATGTATCAGAGCGTCTGAAAGAAATATATGTTTAATGCAATACTTTGGAACATTTCACCAATGACATCTCCATGGAGACAAGCAGGTGGAAAACCACACAATGCACATTTAAATAGCTTTCTGATCATTGCTTTCTGATCAATTACTATGAACGCTAACAAAATACCACTAGCAATGCTACTGCTAATTGTTTGGCCATTGATTAATCTCTTAATATGAAATAAATAAGTTCAGTTAATACATTTATCATTATCTCAGTCAAAAGGCGCAGGCTTCGTGTTGCTAACCTCATGGTGACATATTAAAGGTCCTATATTACACAAAATTGACTTTAAGCCATGTTATAATGCTGTTACCGCATCAAAAACATACTTGGAGTTGTGTTTTATTTCATTCACACATGTTTAAGTAATCCTTTATTATTAGTCTGTCTACATCTCCAAAGCTCAAAATGCTCTGTTCCACCTTGTTATGTCTTGAAGTGGTAGTTTTCAAGCTAACCTTTAGCTCAGTAGAGATTAGCAATTCTACGTCTGAAATCATCCAAGTGATTCTAGTGAAGGTGTATAGAGTTTAAGAACACAGTGGAGCACTTCCTGTATTACCACATGACATCACAAGGTGGAATAGAGTGTTTTCTGTTTGAGAGACAAACTCAAAGCCTAAATATGTAGGGTTTGTGTGTTAAACATGTGTGAATGAAACAAAACACAACTCCAGGTCTGTTCGTGATGAGTAAACAACATAATAAGATAGATCTCAGAGAATAGTGTAACATGGGCCCTTTAATAATGTCAGCATTTCCCATAGTTACATGTGTGATGTAATAATGCCATATTGAACAGGACATTGTTTTTGGTGGAAAATGTAGTTTGTGTTCCTCCTGTAATATAAAATCCTGTGTATTTTGAAGTTTAATATTGAATTTTGCTTCTAGATCATTTCTATTTTGATACAGAGAAGTGAAACGTGTCTATGCATCAGTGAGCCGCTGTCGAGCTGTAGGCCTCAGTAATATGGACGAGTCTGCATGAGTCAGGGATTTATAAGTCTGATGTTTTTTATTGTTATTTTGATGTTTTTTATTTATTTTTTTATTTTTTTGCAAACAAGTATTTCTTTTGTAATTGTGTTTGACTTCCTGTTTCCTAATGACACGGACGGGTTTGAGAATTTAGGAGTAAATATTTGAACTGGATGGACATTCTCTTTCACAATTTTCAATTACTGCTTACACAAACTAAACCAGGACTATACCAGGACTACACCAGGACTAAACCAGGACTAAACCAGGACTAAACCAGGACTAAACCAGGTCTACACCAGGACTAAACCAGGACTAAACCAGGTCTAAATTGGGACTACACCAGGACTACACCAGGACTCCCCCAAGTCTACACCAGGACTCCACCAGGATTACACTAGGACTAAACCAGGACAAAACCAGGACTAAACCAGATCTAAACCAGGACTAAACCAGGACTACACCAGGACTACACCAGGTCTAAACCAGGACTAAACCAGGACTACACCAGGACTACGCCAGGTCTAAACCAGGACTAAACCAGGACTAAACCAGGACTAAACTAAGACTAAACCAGGACTGTACCCGCTGTCTCTTTCTCTCCGTGTAAACTGCTCTTCTCAGCAGATTCTGGTCCTGTCTCTGTCTCTCCTCTTCTTGTTTTATTTCATTTCTCTCTGTCCTCGGCTTCCTCCGACTCAAAT
Source organism: Periophthalmodon schlosseri (assembly GCA_000787095.1). Classification (NCBI taxonomy): domain Eukaryota; kingdom Metazoa; phylum Chordata; class Actinopteri; order Gobiiformes; family Gobiidae; genus Periophthalmodon; species Periophthalmodon schlosseri. The sequence goes on from KN471042.1 coordinate 16,676, forward strand.
CTCATTTTTGTCACTTCCTGACCTAATTTTGAACTGTTCCCAAAATCATATTTGGGTTTAAAATGTATAAAGATGGCAGAGAATGCATGTGGTCCAAATATGCACATTATTTTAAATGGAAACGTTTGTAATGTTTTTCTCGACATTAATAAAATAAAGTTATTAAAAGGACTGTGGCAGAGTGGTTATCCTGGAGGGCATCTGACACACAGGGATACAGGAGCATGGGAGGGCATCTGACACACAGGGATACAGGAGCATAGGAGGGCGTCTGACACAGGTATTCTCATGAATCTGCGTCACTGTTTCTTTCTCTGTGCCCACTGCTGTTTCTAAACTTATCCTCCTCTCTCTCTCTCTCTCTCTCTTTTGCTGGTCTGTTCCTTCTTGCTCTCCCTCTCCTATTCTATATTCTATATTCTCTTTCTGTTGTCTCTCTCTTTTTCCTTATGTCTTTCTACCCCATTCCCTCTCTGTTCTATCTATCCCTTTCCTCTTTCTGTCTTTTTCCTGCCTCTCTCTCTTCATTCTGTCTGTCTCTCCACTCTTTTTCTACAACTTTCTCTCTTCCCCCATCTCTCCCCCTCTCTTTCTCTCTCCCTGCCTATGTCTTTTCTCCTTTCTCTCTCTCTCTCTCTCTCTCTCTCTCTCTCTCTCTTGGCCCCCTGTCTTCTTATCCTCCTGTAATTTTCTCTTGATTTCTTCTGACAGTGATCTCCCTCTGCTCTTCTCTCTCTCTCTCTCTCTCTCTCACACACACACACACACACACACACACACACTCTTAACTCCCTTTCATCCCTCGCTCTCTCTTCCTTGTACCCCCGAGTATTCCTGTTCACATAAACACATAGTAAACTCTGTAACCATCCCTCTCTCCTCTCCATCTTTCCCTCTCTTTCTCTTCCTATCTCTCGTGCTCTCTCACACACACACACACACACACACACACACACACTCTTCACTCCCTTTCATCCCTCTCTCTCCCTCTCTTCCTTGTATCCCCCTGAGTATTCCTGTCTCTTTCCTCTTTACATAAACACATTGTAAACTCTGTAATCATCCGTCCGTCTCTCTCTCTCTCACTCACTCCCTTTCTTCTCCCCCTCCCTCTCTCTCTCCTCGGTGTATCCCCCTGAGTGTTCCTGTCTCTTTCCTCTTCACAAAAACACACAGTAAACTCTGTAATTGTCTCCCTCTCTCTCCCTCACTCCCTCTTCTTTCTTCCCCCTCTCTTTCTCACTCCCTCCCTCTCTCACTCACTCCCTCTCTTCTTTCTCCCCCCCCCACTCACTCCCTCTCTTCTTCAGTTTTAAATTTTTAGATTTGATTTTGGTGAATCCTTTCAGACGACACATCTAAAGCTGTTTATGTCTTTAGAACATGACTCAACTATGAAAGGAACGATTACATGTTCTTTTTTTTATGTTTTAATCAGATAAAATAAATGAAACTAACTTTGAACTAGTGTTCGATACTAAGGAATAGACTCGATACTCAATGCCAATAATAAAAACACTTGCACGGGATGTGATTTCCAATGTTAAATGGTAGTACTTTGTTTTCTATTCCCATGTGGCCTTATATCTGTGTAATGCCTCAGTGGGTTCCATAGTGGTCCATGGGCGTGTACTAGTCTATGTGTCTTATACTTGTGAAAGATACAGCTCAACAAACCCTACTTTGAGGTTGTTTAAATGAAGGAGAAATGTAGCTGTCTTTTGAGATTATTAAAGTATAAATCCAATTGTGAATTTTGCAAAAAGATGTGTCTATTTCCATAGAGACAAGCAGGTGATGCCACCAGGCCAACAGGTCGGATCTGTGGAGAGGCGACACCGCTGACAGTAAAGATGCATGCTTTTGAAGATATAAGCAATAAAAACACTTGAATTGAATTAAATCAATGCAAGTTGGATATGTTTATTTTATGTCATATTGTGGAACATTCCAGGCAAGGCAATGACATCTCCATGGAGACAAGCATGTGGCAAGTGATACAGTCAGCGCAGTGGGACAGGTGTGGGTGGGTCTTGGGTGTATCATCATTTCCTCCACAAACAAAATCTCCTGTCCTATTCTGCATAAAAAGTGCTAACCTTGTAGTTTAGATCTGTACAAACATGTTCTGAAATATGTGTCAAATGCCCTCCCTGTGTGTCAGATGCCCTCTCTGTGTGCCAGATGCCCTCTCTGTGTGTCAGATGCCCTCTCTGTGTCCTAACATGTTGTACAGATTTAAACTACAGGTTTAAATCTGTACAAACATATTCTGAAATGTGATTCTTGTATTAGTTTGTCAGTTCAGATTTCAGTCTTTTTGTCAGTTCTTCTGGACGTGTTCAAAATGTAAACTTTGAACGGAAACACTGTGTTAAAACAAATCGCAATATAATGAAAATCACAATTAGATATGTAATTTGGGTCCACATGGGCACGTCTTGTGTTTGATTGACAGATGTTTCATACAGACGTCATACACTCGGTGGTCCTGGTCTGGCACACCCCACACTCACAGCTCAGAACAGAGGGGTGGGGGGGTTTCGGGTGTGGGTGGGTCTTAGATGTGGAGGGTCTTAGGTGTGGGTGGGCGGGTCTTGTATGTGATTGACAGGTGAGTTACGCAGAGGTTATACACTCGGTGGTTCTGGTCTGGCACACCCCACACTCACAGCTCAGAGCAGAGGGGTAGCTGTAGCTCGGGTCCACGTTGGCGTCACAATCGGGAAGTCTGACGGTGACCAGGCGAGAGGCGTTGTACGTACAAACTCTCTGAAACGAGTCGATGAACGGAGGGTCCACGATCGGCTTCTGGAGGAGAGAGAGAGGAGGTGAGTGAGTTTATCTGGCAACCACAAGCTCAAGTGTGGTTTTAAATGAAGGGGAAAAAGGGAGGAGAGGAGGAGGAGGGGAGGAGGAGAGGAGGAGAGAGACAGAGAGAGAGAAGGAGGTTAGAAGGAGGAGAGAGGGAGATAAGGGGGAAAGAGAGAGAGGGTTGATGAACAGAGGGGCGAGGATCAGCTTCTGAGGGAGAGAAAGAGGAGTTTATCTGGTAACCACAAGCTCAAGTGTGGTTTTAAATGATAAGGAACAGAGGGAGGAGAGGAGGAGGAGGAGGAGGAGGGGAGAGTCTGAAGAGAAGAAAGAGAGGAGAGATAGAGGAGAGACTGGGAGAAGAGAGAGGGAGGAGAAGGAAGAGAGAGGGAGGAGAGGAGGAGAAGGGAGAGGAGGGGGGACTGAAGAGAAGAAGGGGAGGAGAGATGGAGTAGAGGAGGAGTGAGAGAAGAGAGGGAGGAGAAGGAGGAGAGAAGCAGAGGAAGAGGAGGGGGTGAGAGGGAGGGGACTGGAAAGAAGAATGGGAGGAGAGAGGAGAAAAGGAGAAAGAGAGATGGTTGATGAACAGAGGCACCATGATCAGCTGGGGGAGAGAAAGAGGAGAAAGGGAATGAGTTTATCTGGCAACCAAAAGCTCAAACATTTAAAACATTTTCAGTGCAAAACTGCCTGCCTCTTTATGGCACATCACTGCAAACATTGTCTCAAAAAGTCCCCTCCGACAGCGCCCCCTATGGATTGGCTGTGCCAAAATGACTATGTAACGCTGTCGAATCCTAGAGGTATCACCACAGAAAATAAAAATGGAGAACGGAGTGAGTACAGAGCCATGGGCGTGTCTGGGGGGTAGGTGAAAACAGGAATTTTCAGAGCAATGACGTCTTGAATACAGGAGAATACAAACATGAATTGCTAGAACAGGGTTAAAATCTCTGAAAAGTCCAGTTTGCAGAATATGTCTGCTTTAAATGCAGCTGTTCTGTTTTAGGAATGCCCATACTGCACTGTACAGATATCATCCTCCCACTTTCGGGTTTTAAATTTAGAAACAAAAGCTTTAGTGGAGCGCGTGCCTGTCTCACCTCCCAGGTCTCACAGCGCCCCCAGCAGGCGTCTGTGGTGATGTGCAGGCCTCCGCAGCCCGGCTTTTTAGCCAGAAACGTGAACTCTCTCACTGCGCATCCGGTGAAGCGACGAAGGTTTACTGCGGGGGAGGAGAGGAGAGGGGGAGAGAGGGAGGAGAGGAGGAGGAGCGAGAGGAGGGGGGGACTGGAGAGAGGAAGAGAGAGAGAGGGAGGAAAGTGGGAGAGACAGAGAGAAGAGGGAGACTGGAGAAAGAGAGAGAAAGACAGAGAGGGGGAGGAGAGAGGGAGGAGAGAGGCAGGAGAGGGAGGGTGGAGGAGAGGGAGGGAGGAGAGAAAAAAAGGAAGAGGGAGACTGGAGAGAGAGAGAAAGGAGGAGAGAGGGGGAGAGGGGGAGACCAGAGATAGAGTAAGAAAAGGGAGGGAGAAAGAGAGAGAGCGGGAGAGGGAGGGAGAACGAGATGGAAAGAGGGACAGGTTGAGAGACAAAATAAGAGGGAGAGAGTTGAAAGGGCAACAGGGAAAGGGAGAGCAATGATGGGATGATGAGGGAGAGTGGGAAGAGGAGAGAAATGGAGGAGAAAATGGGGGGAGAGTGAGGGGAGAGAGAAAGAGAGGGAGATGGAGAGAGAGAGGTTAGAGAAGTTAGTTCAAGTTTATAATATTATAAGTTGTTCAAGACTAAGATCACATACAAAAGAAAACGTTTAACATTTATGAAACATTTAAGTTCAAAATACAAGACACGTTTATTTTTGTCCAAGTTTTTAAAAAATCCAACAGCAGAAGTGTGTCAAGTCTTATTTTTATTTAAAACTGCACTATGTAACTTTTCAGTGGGTCCGTCACCTGCTTGTCTCCATAGAAATGTTATTACTTTCTCTGGAATAGCCATGGTCACAGGTCAGATCTATGAGAAGGCCGTCCTCATAATGCATGATTTTTGGCCAGTCAAAACAGCCACTGAATGTGTGTAATGCCATTAAAGCTGCACTATGTAACCTTTCTGGAGGAGGGTCTGCCATCTGCTTGTCTCCATGGAAATTGCTTTGCCTGGGATGTTTCACAGTGTGACATTAAGCTGAACTATCTTTCATTTTTGTTTTTATTGCTTTAAAATATCTTGTGAATTCTTACTATGAGAGGGGTCGCCTTTCCACAGATCTGACGTGAACTTTGGCCTATGGATGGATACATTTAATGCCATACTGTGGATCATTCAAAGCAATAGCATCTTCATGGAGAAAAGAAATGTAGTGGACACTACACCAAAAAGTTACTTTTTGCTGCATTAAACCTTGGAAACAAAGCGATAAAAATCTCCATGGAGACAGGCAGGTGCTGAACCCCCATCAGAAAAGTTACATAATGCAAAATAATGCAGATTTTAGCAGTGAATTATGGTGTGCTCCAATCAGATTCAGTAAATATTTTTTTTATATTATTACAAATAAAAAGCACGTACCTTACAAAGCGTTTCCCCATTGTTTTTCTCTGGACAAAAGTTCTAAACTGTGATCGTGTTTGTCAGTCTCCTCTTTAAAACAGCCCTGTACCTGTGCATGGACTTATAATCTCCTCTCGCCTGTCAATCAAACTGTAGCCCCACCACCCCAACCTGCAGCGCTCCTGTACCTGTGCACCTCCTCTCACCTGTCAATCAAACTGTAGCCCCACTGTAGCCACTTCTTC
>KN471042.1:22821-40151 GCA_000787095.1 Periophthalmodon schlosseri
TAATGAGGTTTTTGTGAAAGAAACAACAGCATAATGACTGGAAAAAGCTGTGCAAATCCTCAAGCATTTTTACTTTACAGTTTTTAGTCCCACAGCTCAGAAAAATGCACTTTTAATTAACTTAAAGCTCCTATATTACACAACATGGATTCTTGTGTGCTTTAAGCCATATTCTAATGCTGTTACTTCCTCAAAAACATACTTGGAGTTGTGTTTTGTTTCATTCACACATGTTTGAATAACCCTTTATTATTAGTCTGTCCACATCTCCAAAGCTCAAAATGCTCTGTTTCATCTTGTGATGTCATGAAGTGGTAGTTTTCAAGTTAACAGCTCCTTTTACCTTAAGTTCAGTACAGGTTGGCAATTCCAGGGCTGAAATGATCCAAGTGATTCTAGTGAAGGTGTGTGGAGTTTAAAAACACAATGGAGCACTTCCTGTATTACCACATGACATCACAACAGAACAGAGTGTTTTCTGTTTGAGAGAAGAAATATGCAGGATTTGTGTGTTAAACATGTGTGAATAAAACAAAACAAAACTCCAGGTCTGTTTGTGATGAGGAAACAACATTATAACATAGATCAGAAAAATAGTGTAACATGGGACATTTAAACGTCCTGTACCTGATGTTCTCCCATGTGTTTGAGCAAAATGTGTCTTGTCCCAGTACAGATGCAGTATGAGCAGCTCTTGAGATCAAAAATAAGTCCACTGTACTGTCTGCATCTAATTATAAAGAGTTTTATATTGTCAGATAATCAGGAAGTGCACGTTAGCATGCTAGTGCTTATTGTTAGCATTACCATCACAGCAAAAGTCAGCTCTGGTCTCTGAATGTTGTGAAAAGTGCTTATAAACTCATTGCGGTGAATAAGGATGTTCAGAATGCATAAGGTAAATGAGGAATAACTGTGGACCACTGCAAACGGTTTAAAATGAACTAGTTCTGCTTTTCACCTTTTTAAGTAAAAATAAGTTACCTGTATTGATAATGAGGTTAAGATAAAATACATTTTATTGTCGCCATAGCATAGTGTGTCCTCTGCATTTGACCCACCCTTCAGTGTCTCTGGGTTACACCTGTCTGAAGCAGTGGGTCCCATCTCCAGATCTTGGTCTAGTCTCGGTCAGGACAACCTTAGCTGGAGGATTTGACCTGTTGTGCATGTTTTGGGTGGTCTTGTGAAAATGTTACGACTTTATTGAATGTATGTGTTTTTATTGACAAAATATTTCACCTGTTTGTCTCCATGGCGATTTTATGGAATATTCCAGGCAAAACATCTGGAGGTTTTGGACTCTCCATTCAAGAAATTACTTGTGGTTCCTGTACCTCTCATATTCAAGGGTTTCAGTTTCAGTTTTTGAGGACTTTTGACATTTAATAGATATAATATTGTGTTTTGAACTCTTCATTGTGATGCTAAATTTTCACCCCTTTAAATTTTGTTTAACTGCTTTTTCTCTGTTGCAAGTTTGAACATTTAGATGAGTAAGTTTCGTATTGTGTTTTGATTGGTTGGCCTGGTTCCGTTGCCATGGGCCCTGGGTGGATTCACATAATTACAGGGAGAACTTTATGAAACATATTTTTGCTCTTAGTTCACACATTTACAAAATTAAGTTTTTTAGGTCAAATGTTAAAGACACAAGTGTAGAACATAGTAATCGAGAAGGTTGTTTGTTAAATTCCAGCTAACAGCATTTTAGTGTTGCTGTGCCTCTGAGCAAAACACCCTTCATTAAACCTCAACAGTTTAAAGTAGTGTAGAAAGTGCAGATAGCTGCTCTGAAATCTATCTCCTGCTTTAGTCCTGGTTCAAGTGCCAGTATTAATTGAGAGGCCTATACAAATACACTTAGACTAACTTAAAAATGCAAATGTATTTTTCTGGAGGCAGGGCTGCTTGTCTCCATGGAGATAAGAGAATGTTTCACAGTATGGCATTAGAGAGTGGTCGCCTCTCCATAGATCTGACCTGTAACTTGGCCTGGTGGTGCCACTTGCTTATCTCCATGGTGAGTCGTTTGCATGTGATCAGGTGATGCGCAGACTGACCGATCACAGAGCAGCAGTAAGAGAACAAACCAAAACAAACATGGCGACGGCGACATACACACTTTAGCCTGAGAAAGTTGTCTGTGCTTTTCTCTCAACTGGATTTAACTTAAGTTTCATTTTTCTGCTTGTTCTACTGTTGTGACGCTTCCACCAATCAGCTTGGAGTATTTATTTCAAAGCTTCGATCATTGTTTCCAGTGGCTTTAAGTGAGAGCTGTCCCAGATTAATGTGTAGAACTCTATTCTAGGATAGACACACATCAGTCTGGTGAGAACCAGGATAATACTGTGAAACATTCGAGGCAAAGCATAGCATATCCATGGAGACAAACAGGTTCAGGACCTTCCACCAGAAAAATTACACATTGCAGCTTTAAATAACAAAACAAAACAAATCATCAATATAAGAGACATTATAAAAGACTTTGGTATAAACAGATTTTAATGGAAGAACAGCTGAGAGACAGGTTATGGACAAAGTGCAGCTACAAACACGTTTAAACAGATACAAGTATTTCAACAGAAAAATCAGCTTCATAAGAACAGGACGAGACTTTTCCCCAAATGCCAACATTGTTCTGGGTCATTGGTAGAAATGTGTATTGTAATTTCATCCAATTAAACAGAATAACTGACATGTTTTGGAAATAAATTCAAAGTCAAAATGTATTTCTTTTGAAAACATCTAAATAAATGTTCTTTTCTCTTCAAATGTCATGTCATTTAACTGATTGTTTAATGGATTCTAAATGAAGCAGGTGCAGGGGGTTTGGCACAGAAATAAGATTTTGCTTGAAAAATTCATTTTGGAAGAACAAATCTTTCAACAATTACAAATTAAAAAAGCAAAGATTAATGAACAAGTCAGACAAAATACACAACACTTCACTGGTTTTACAAAAGTGAGATTCAAACTTCAAAATTCAACTTTTAAATGAGTTATAACAGTTTGACAAAATATACTCCATACAAAATGGTCATGGAAACACAAATTATTAAAGCAGGTTCACATAAAGATTCAGGTCAAGAATACTGTCATCAGAAAAAATAATCAAGTCCAGGTTTGGAGACGCAGACTAAACCAGGACTAAACCAGGACTAAACCAGGACTAAACCAGGACTAAACCAGGACTAAACCAGGACTACATCATTTCTAAACCATTTCTAAACCATGTCTAAACCATGTCTAAACCATGTCTAAGGGCGTTCCTGTTTGAGTCCAATATAGTCCACATGTAGACTTGGTTTGGTCCTGTTCTGGTAGCGTTCTAGTTCTGGTTTAGTCCTGGTCAAGTCCAGGATTTGTTACAAATTTAGTCCCAGCTTAATCCCAATTTTGATGTGAACACGCCACAATGATCCAATTAGGAATAAACCAGATCTAAATGAGGTCTAAACACAGACTTTACATCCTTTTGCCCCTATCTGCTCCTCCAAAACCAGAATCTACGAGACTTAAATCTGATCAGTGGAAGCAGCTGATGTAATGTTTAGAATGCTATGAAGAAGTGGATATATTTTGGCAGTGAATGCAAAAATATGGACACAAAATTCAGAAAAATAAACTGTTATATGAATCACTTCAAATGAATACTTCAAAAATATATTTATAAAGTACACAGACAGAGATAGAGTTAGGTCTATGGTGCAAGAATCATCCAAAGTTAAACATTGACTTTTGTAAATAAAGTTATGGCACAAGTTCCACTGCACTCTAAAAACTCAAACCTGGAAGACTAACTTTATACACTGCAAAAAACCCGCCAAAAATAAACAATTTTTGCAAGAACTAAAATGACTTGAATTCAGAAAATCAATCTTCATATTGACAATATTTGATTAACTTGGTCTCTGTTAACGGGAATCAACTAATTTTAAAAGGTACACTAAGGAACTTTTCTGTTGGAAGGTTGGTCAAATGTTTTCTTAATGAATCCAGTATAATCTTTCCTGAATTATACTTTAAATCATAAGGTCAGTCTCAATTCCAGGTTTGTGGCGCTGTGAGATGAGGCTAAAGCTAAAGCTAAAGCTAAAGCTTGCATAAACACAAAACTAACTCCAGTTTACCGTCAGCTTTTTCTGCATTTATGGGTTTAGCTCACGTTAGATGTATTATGCAATGTAAATATAATCTGTTCGATCTTTATACGCGAATGCTGTGCATTGATAAACAGGAAACAGTTGTTGCTAATGTGCTAGCTTTGTTTTGCCAATATATCGGTTCAACATACAAGTCCCATCACTGGAAATACATCTGTTTAAAACAAGATCACGTCAGTGTTTGGTGAGAAATTATTATTTTATGTTTACATCTGGTTTTTGATGTCTTGTTTTTGCCTGACTCTGCATTCTCTTTTGTCCAATCATCTGTTTAGTTGTTTTAACAATTTAGAAAAGAGTTTACAAAAAAATTACAATTCTTTTTCCGAGTTTGGCCATTTTTAGGTTTCAAATTTTACTTTGTGATTGAAGTCACATTTGGGAATTCCAGAACTTTTACCTGGCAACCATGCTGTACACTGGGCCAAAACTCCTCTAATGTACACAGACATTATTATTTGACAAATAAAAATATAAGAAAACAACCTTTATTCTGATGAAATCATGTTTAAAGTACCAGAAAAATGTGTTTCTTGTGTAGATTGTGCCGAACTTTTGGACAGAACTCTCCCATTGTGACGTCAGAGTGTGTTGTCATCAGTACGTTTTAGAACCCTCTACTTCCTGTAATTTTCAACATGTTTTTCAACATGTTTTTCAACTTTTCTCCGCAAATTCGTTCTTGATTGGTATAAAAGTATAATTTACATTTACAACAGGTTTTATCCACCAGATTAAGTCACGTTAACCCTCAAACGGGGCAGTACGGGTCACTTTAAACAGTGGAGACACTTCCACCAATCAGCTCCTAAGTGAACCAGTGGAAACGAGGCTATAATGCAGCTTTAAAACAGATCAGACAGAAGATTATATTCTGAGTCAAAGTCATTTTAAGTAAAACACATTTTACTTTTTGCAGTGAAACTAAATCCTCTCACCAAACGTTAGGTCCAAAATGACTCTTTGAATTGAGCCAAAACAGAGAAAAATAAAGTCCATTTAGATGGGAATATGAGTTACAGGTTGTGTGTACAGGTGCGTCTTTAGGAAAGGTCATAAATGTGATGTAATACTGTTAAGTCCTCAGTTATATTGGCAACCTTTGAAAACCATAAGTAAACACAAGGTTCTAGGATGCTTTCAAATTTGAATTCTTCAAAAAATTTACAAAAAAAAAAAACAAAACAAAAAAAACCAACAACGATTCTACTGTGAAAAATGTGCTTGTTTATATTACAAAAAAAGAGTTTATATTACAAAAAAAGAGAATAGGTTAAACAATTATCTTCATCAGCACCTTAATAGTTTTATTTGTACAAATTAATTTTAATTTCAAAATCTTGGTGCTTAAAGAAAAAAAAGAAGAAAAAAAAAAAAATCAAACACGGTTAGCTTGTTTAGTTCCTGGTCTAGTTCCTGGTCTAGTCCTGGTTTAGTCCTGGTTTAGTCCTGGTTTAGATGCCAGTTTTAGTGGAGGGTTTGTAAACATTTCTTATTTATAAAAGGTTTGGACACAAAGACGAAGGCAGTGTTCACACTAGACCCAGAAATAGACCAGGACAAAGCCAGGACTAGATGGGAACTAAACCAGGACTAAATCAGGACTAGACCAGGACAAAACAAGGCCAAAACCAGGACAAAACCAGGTCAAAACAGGGACTAAACCAGGACTAGAACAAGACTAAACCAGGACTAAACCGGGACTAGAGTGAGAGACAGACCGTTGAAGGGAACACTTGGGTGAGACGAGGCCACTGAGAATCACTGGTCACGAGATTCATACAACAGTTTAGCCGCCTGAAAAAAACAAAACAGGAAAATATTTACTTTACCGAGTTTACTGTATCAGTGAATCCAAATGGCAATGGTTATTATTGCGCAGGGGGCTTCAGTGTTCAATATAAGGCCCCAAACTGACTGAATGCTGCAGTGTGAAATGGTGTATTCAAAGATTTTTTAAACTGTAATGTGCTGTATTAACCCTACCTTTGCTTTATCTTAAACTGTGTGTGAGTTAGAGTTGTCAAAAGTATCCACATATACACATAGACTAGTATACGCCCATGGACCACTATGGAACCTACCTGGACACTGAGGGATTACACAGATATAAGGCCACATGGGAATAGAAAACAAAGTACTACCATTTAATATTGAAAATCACATTCTATTGTCTAAAGAAAGTGTTTTTGTTTTTGTTTTTATTATCATCATCATCATCATCATCATCATCATGGTATCGGAATCAGTATCGAATCTATTCCTTAGTATCGAAATCGAGTTTAAAATTTTAGTATCATGCCAACACTAAGTAGTAGCAGTATTGGCATTAGTAGCAGTAGTATTAGTAGTAGTATGAGTATTACCTTGTGCATAGCAGCGAGCCACTGTGCTGCCCCCCCCTTGTGGTCAGGCGCGGTGTCGAGTCTGAGTGTCTGAGAGTCCTGAGAGCCCATGGGTTTGTACTGCACCAGGAGGCCACTGGCCCTGGACCCTGCTCCTACAGCACAGTCAAGGGGTAAGGGATAAGTATGTACAAGGAAATACAGGAAGTAACAGCAGTAACATAGAGAGTGGGAGGGCTCAGATGGGAGAGAGGGAAAGGTCTGAAGAGGAATAACACACAAAAGTTGGAAATAAAAAGGACCACAAGGGATGCGTCTAAATACAGTGTCTTCTACTAAAACAACCACAATGATGTAGAACTTAGGCTTAAAGCTGCACTATGTAACATTTCTGGTGAAACATCTGCCACCTGCTTGTCTCCATGGAGGTGTTATTGCTTTGCCTGGAATGTTCCATAGTATGGCATTAAATGTCTATCTATAGACATCTATGTTGCATGCATTCAATTAAGGCGTTTTATTACTTAAAAAACATGTGTTCTTACACATGTGTAAATGGGCTCACCTCTCCACACGTGAAACCTATAACTTGGCTTATACTGTGGAATATTCCTGACAAAGCAATAATATCTCCATGGAGACAGGCAAATGGCAGAACCTCCAACAGAAAAGTTACATAGTGCAACTTTAATTTAAACACAACAAATCAACAACAGATCAAACTCCTGACATGCTTTGGACTAAATGAGATGATGTAATGTAAACTATTTAAACAGAGACAGGATCCAACCTTCATAGAGACACTGACTGTCCAGCAAACTGGTGTAAGTGTGAACCTCCTCCTCTGCAGCAAAATATACACAACAGATATACAACAAGAGAGGAGGACAGAGACAAATGAGGGAAGAGAGAGGCATGAAAGAGGAGACGGGGAAAGCAGAAAAATTACAGCGAGGGTGAAAAGATAGAAAGAGAAGTGAAGAAGTGAAGAAGGACAGAGGGAAGGAGAGAGAGAGAGAGAGAGAGAGACAGAGAGAGAGAGGAATAAAAGAGGAAAGGGAGGAGGAGAGAGACGAAGGAGGGAAGAGAGACAAAGAGAGAGAGAGGAATGAAAGGGGAGACGGGGAAGGAGAAAAATGACAAGAAGTGAGAAGTGAAGAAGGAGAGAGGGAAGGAGAGAGAGAGAGAGACAAAGAGGAAAGAAAGAGTGGAATAAAAAGAAAGGGAGGAGAAAAGACATGAAAGAGGGAAGAGAGACAAAGAGAGTGAGAAAGAGGCATGAAAGAGGAGAAGGGGGAAGGAGAAAAATGACAAGAGAAATGAAGAAGGAGAGAGAGAAGGAGAGAGAGACAGAGGAAAGAAAGTGGAATAAAAGAGGAGAGGGAGGGGGAGAGAAAGGGAAAAGAGAGAGTAAAGGAGAAAGGAGGAATACAAGGAGAGGCATAGAGGGAGAGAGACGATGAAGAGAAAAACAGAAAGAAAGACAGCAGAGAAAGAAACACGAAGAGAGGTTAGTTTAAGAAGAGAGTTAGTGGTTAAACAACTTAAATAATCTAAAATAAGGACACCTCTGTGTAATAAGTGTCATATTTGCATTTTTATTTGTTATATTTCATTGCGTTGCTATGGTTATAATATAGAGTCTTTACCTCCTGGACTGGAACCCTCTGTGAGCACTTGGATACTGGAGATACGAGTCAGCTCTACCTCAAAGTGAGACTCTCCGTCCAGGAACAGGTATCTGAGAAATATAGAGTTTATATAAGGAACAGGTAACTGAGACAAATAGAAAATGTCATACTTTGTACTTTGTAAAGAATTCTCAAATGTGCTGTACAGTTTCTTTTTGTGATGATGTTTTTGGAAAAGGCTGTGTTGTATCTTTTAAAAGCTCAGTTGTCCCCTTCTGCAAATGTGATCAGGGTCTCTGGGTTAAACCAGCATTTGACCCATCCTTCAGTCTCTGGGTTAAACCTGTCAGGAGCAGTGGTCCAGATCTGAGTCATACAGAAGCATTGGGGTTGGGGCGAGATGCAATTTCCACAAGAAAAGACGAGATACAAGAACAAGAGATGAGATTTTGACAATAAATATACAATCCAGTTGACAATTTTTGCCTCACATTTTTTAACTTTATTTTTTGTTGTCATTCTAGAACAGCTTTTTGGAACTACAGCTTCTGAAGAGGTGTATATCACTAGCTCTTAACCCCTTTTTGTCCAATTCAAATGTAAACACATGGGGAAAAATTCTCAAGATCAATTTCCTCATGTGTGAACAATCTTGTGGCAATTTTGTCTTGTGAGATCTGTGTCACGAGATCCCATCCCTAACACTGGAGGTAAGGTGGGTGAAGTGTCTTGCTCAAGGACACAAACTAGTATACTCTGAGAAAGGTTCTAGGTCGGCCATTTTAACTCTTGTAGATAATAACTGTAACTCTCTGCATCTGTTTCTGACCTGTGGTTGTTTGAAAGGCGGCAGGTCATAGTTTCTGTTTTGTCTGAAGTTCCCAAAGTCACGATGAACGTTCCTCCTGCAACAAGAAACACAACATTTTGTAGCAAATGTATTGGCTGTCAAAGAAATAAATATTTAGTTCTGCACTGGCCCAGTCTCTGTGTCCATGTGTCAATCCCAGTTTGTCCTATTTTTTGTCATTTGTTTACACAGTCTTGTGACAAATTATTTTATATACCAGATAAATACATTTTGTTATTTTTACAAAAGTGAAAAGTTAATTTGTGACCTTTACTTCAACTTAAAGAGGGTATACTTCTACAGGGTATTAGCTGCTAACACATAATAAAAGGTAACATGGTGATCTAAATATGTTGTTTTGAAAAAGCTATATTAGTTAAAAACAACATATTGACAAGTTTTATAAGTTTCACTTTTGTTTTTGACACACCAAGTCCCCCCTCCCTTTGTTCTCTGTGCTAAGTCACTCCCCCTTCAGAGCGTACATCACGCTAATGAAACTACTGCACACTGCATTTGTCAAGTTGTAGTCTACAGTTTTGCCAAGCTGTTGTGTACAGTTTTGTATCATGTTTTTGTATATCTATGGAGGATTGTTGTGTGGGAGCATGGGTGACGTAGGCTTACAGGCGGAGCCTTGTACAGAATCTTACAACTAACCGTAAGGAGGGGTCGAACAGGGCCTGGAAGAGATTGCTAAAACACTAAATCATGCATGAATGACACCTAAAACCTCTTAAGGCATGTTTTTGATGAGGGAACAATGTTATAACATGGTAGAAAGCACAAAAAAGTCCATTTTGCATAATTCATCCTCTTTAAGATAAAACTGTAAGCCTCACTATGGATTTTAAAAGTTAAATATCGGTATCGGCAAATATCGGTTATCACACAACAGCAAGACAAATATTGGATTTTGGTATCGGCTCAGGAAATCCATACTGGCCCGTGCCTAGTAGAGTAGTACCTCCGAGCAGTGCCTTGAGTTGCTTGTCGTAGAACTCTCCCTCTCTTTGTGACACCAGGCTGCAGGCGGAACACTGTCTCACCGGGTCCACGAAGCACATGCGCGGCAGGGGAAGCTTTTTACTGCAACACTTATCACAGAAGCACCGCCCGCAGCGACGACAGTGGTGCTACAGGGGGTGCCACAGAGAGAGGTCAGAAACACAGGCAACACAACACTTAAGACTTCTACAAACGTGCTCTGAAATGTCCCTGTGTGTCAGATGCCCTCCCTGTGTCTCCATGGGGTCTTATTCTGTTAATCCTGTCCCTGTGTGTCAGATACCCTCACCCTGTGCGTCAGATGCCCTCCTTGTGCATCAGATGCCCTCCTTGTGCATCAGATGCCCTCTCTGCGCATGAGTTGTTTAACCTGTGACCTTTTCGTCATAGTTTTTGTCAATGTCAAAATGTTCACACTAAGGGAAGCAAGAATGAATCACGATGACTAAAATTCTGAAACATACATATTTGTAGTTGACAAAACTAAAAGTAATGATATTTTTGTCAATAATAAAAATGAAAAATAAATGAATGAAAGAAAACTACAATTAAAAAGAATTATTTGACAAAATCTAAAAATAATTTTATTGAAAAGATGCAGACTAAAACTAACCTTGCAAAAAAAGCTACAAACCTTACAAAACAAATTGTAAATCAATCCACAAGAACAATCATGCTACCACTTGAGTAACACATCTTTGTGTTATTGTGACCTGTGCACAGTAGGGATGGGCAATGAATTGAAAAATCCAGAGAGCACGTCTAATTGTCAATGATATGGTGTAGGTGTGTTTAATGGAGAGGTCTACAGCCAAACCTCTGGCAGTAAAAGCATGTGGTTTAGAGCAGACGGAAGACCGACTTTGGACTTTTTTTGTATTAAAAGTCTGTATTGTTTATGCTAAAAAAATCAACACTAAAAGCCATTTCATTTGGGTTTTGACCAGATTAAATAAGAATCAAAAATCCAGATCAATCAATATGGGAAATTTTTATTTTTTTTCCACATATTGCCCAGACCTAGTGCACAGTACTGTTTTTTTCTGATTTCTGTTTTGTTCAAATAAAGTTTTAATAAAAACAAAAAAGTAAAAGCTGAAACCTTTCTCCTGATGAAATCGAACTTGGTGTCACACTGCATACATCTGGAACACTGCAAGAACAGGAAGAGGGAACAGAGAGGGAGAGAGGGAGGGAGAGAGGGAGAGAAGGAGAGGGGAAGTGAAAAACACAGATTAGCAAAAACACAGACATGTCAGACTGGGCATTTCATCTGTTTCACTTTGTACTGAGCAGGGATAACTTGCTTTTTATTACTGACCCCAAAACAACAGTGATGCCCCCTGCCACTTTCCTCCACATGTGAGCAGCTTTATCCGAGCACACTTTAGGAATGAGAAAGTTCAGGTGACAGCCTTTACATTTAGGTTTAGGTTTTGGAGAATAGGTTGAATTGAAATGACTTATTTTCCTTTTTAATATATAAACAATATATAGATTATATTGAGACCTGAATAATCACAATTATCTTGTAATTGATTACACTTGACATCCCTACTTGCTTTACATCTGTTAACCTTGTAATATTGTGTAAAATAAATGTGTTTTGTCAGTTAGTTTTGCGGTCAGAGCTCTGTCCATTTGTCCAGCCTCTGTTTGAGTTTCAGTGGATCCCTTTTTCAGCCAAAACAAACATTAAACTGAACTCTAACTGAAAAACACAGCCCCGGCTCCTCACACTGCTAATGGAGGTTTGCATGTTCTCACTGTGTCTGTGTGTTTCCTCTGGTTTCCATCAACCTAAACATGCTAAATAATCCTCCAGCAAGGTACTCCTGATCAAGAGCTTGACTTCAGAAAGCCAGTGAACACACTGATGGAAATACTGATAAACACACTGATAAATAGCCAAGTAATTAGTAACAATAGTATAGTCAGTTCTACAAGATAAATAACTTTTACATAACATCACTTGTGTAATAAGTCAACTGTGTTTTTTATCATTTAATATTGGGTCTCGGAGCTGAGAAAAAAACAGAATATTTAGAACATTTCTTTCTATACAATATACCATATATAACCATTATAATAACAATATAATGCATAATATAACCTACTGGTAACATTAGCAGGAATCTTCTTTCTACATCAAATAGTTGAGAATTACTATAAAATACACTGCATTAACAGTACAGCAGTAGTAGTAGTAGCAGTAGTAGTTCTGACATTGTGCTCGTTTTGGCATATACACTCGACATGTGATTTCCCTCCTTTTGCTGAAAGTGGAATATTTGGTTTGAGAAAGCTCGTCTGAAAAACATCTAATTTAACAAAACATAAGACAAATAAACTTATGCATTAGCTTAGAGTGACAGTGTTCATGTGCCTACTACATTGTGGATTTGATAAAATTATAGAAGTTAATGCATTTCTTATGAGACTTTGCCATGTGGAGGAGAGACAGTTCTCAGATAAATGAGCTTAAATCTCAGTGTTTTTGGTCAGATTCTGCAGCTGTGTGGCTCTGAGTAAAACGCCCAACATCAACTACAAATGGCAAGAACACAAGAACACACAGGAAATACAGGCATGGACCTTCAAAATAAAAGACATTCTACTGGCTACTACTATTCCTACTACTATTTTTTACTACAAAGCATACAAAATATAGCAGTAGTGGACTTTCTAATCTCAATACCACATTTGTTATATAGTTCTTAAATACACATTTTGTTACTCATCATTCCTCAAGTCAATATTGGCGTAAATTACTACTTTTAACAATTAACTATTTCATTTAAAGCATTTACAATTCCATTGATGTAAATTAGGACATGATAAATAGGCCTTTACCCAAAATAATCCTCTACTGTTCAAGGAAATATTGAAACATTTACAAAATATAACATTTTAAAGCAATACTGCATAATTTAACACATCAACTGCATGGTTCTACGGAAATTACCATACTTCGGAACATTCTCCATGGAGATAGATATGTTTCTTGCTGTACTGTGGAATATTATAGCCAAAGGAACAACTTTGGCTTGGAAATAAGTAGAAGGAGGCCCTGCTCCAGGCCAAATAAGAGACAGGTTTGTGGAGATACAAGCCCACTCACAATAAACATGGATGTTTTTCCTTCATCCAAAATTAAAAAAAAACATGCTTTTGTTTTTAATCTATAACATCATTCATCATGATATAAATGTGACCAAATGTTTAGCAGAATAAACTTTTATTTTGAAACCGGAAGTCCCTCTGCTCTGTCTCTCTGTAGCTTCATTCCACACAGCTCTCATGATGGCCTCTGTCACAAACCTCAAACCCTCTTCACCTCCTAACCGCCCGAAACCCTCCGCTCCTCAGTACCTCTTTGTCCGGGACCCAGTGTGGCTCGTCCAGGCTGAAGGGGCTGTGAAAGGCGCCGCTCTCCGGGACCATGCGAAGGCCACTCGGGCTCCGGACTAGCTTCTTTCCATCCGGGACCGAGGAGGACGACATGTCTGCGAGGAACTGCGGCTGTTGGCACTGGGAAGCTAATGTGGCTAATGCTAACACGGGCCAGCCCCCGTTAACAGTGACAGACAGCGGGTTTAGCCAATCACAGAGCAGAGGAAGGAGGGCTGGCCCAATGAGAGAGCAGGGGGCGGGAGTCATGTGCTTGGTGGAATGTTTTGGTTTTTATTGCAGTTTTTTTTTAGCCCCACCCGCAGAAAAACAACAGTCAGAATCAGACATATGACCAGGAGATGTCTGCACGTACAGCATCGTAACATCTTTCAAGTTACATAAATAAATAAAGATTATAAGATTAAGATAAGAATGCATTAGTCTACTCAAGTCAGGCTAAATTCTGAGTAATAGACTGAATTTCAGTACACACAATTCCTCCATATACTTGAACCAACATACTTTTATTTCATGGCATTTTTTAGCATAAATTTGAGAAAATAGATTAACAAATTAAATATAAGAATTATATTTAACTTGCTTACAAAATGGTATAAATGGCCTTGTCAAAAGTATGGACTTAAAATAGGCTATGCTCTGACATAATTTCATTCAGTTTTATTCCCACATCTCGTCTCCATGGAGATGTTATTGCTTTCCCTGTCATATTCCACAAAATGGTATAAAACGTATCTATTTCTCTGGAGACAAGTTGGTCATGCCACCTGACCAAGTCACAGGTCAGTTCTGTGGAGAGGTATGTTTTTCAAGGTATTTTATTTAGACATAAAAACACATGTATTTGAATAAATACAAGATAGGCAGTTTTAATGCCACACTGTGGAACATCTTCATGAAAACAGGTGACGGACCCCCTTCAAGAAACGTTATGTAGTGCATCTTTAACATACAAGAACATTACCATTATACTTTTATTTGGTTGAGAACAGACAGAACAGCCTGTTAATGATAAACACAGGACTGCTGCTTGAGGTTTGTTTCTATCTGTGGTCGTGTTTACTTTACAGAAGGCACAGGGGAGTGTATCTTGCCCAAAGACAACAACAGTACACACATCCCAGAGCGGGGATTGAACCATCAAACTCTCAATTACAGCGCACTCAAACACTGTCCATATTAAATAATGCTACAATACTTTTTGACTGTTTTACTCTACACATGAGCAAATAACCAGCTGCACAAAGTATATTACTACCTGAAGAGTCAGGGCCCTTATTAGGATTTTTTTTGATATATGTTATAATGTTGTTTCCTCATCACAACATACGTGGAGTTGTGTTTTGTTTCATTCACACATGTTTAACACACAAACCCTGCATATTTAGTCTCTCTCTACTCTCAAAGACACAATACTCTGTTCCACCTTGTGATGCCATGTGGTAATACAGGACTGTGTTTTTAAACTCCATACACCTTCACTGGAATCATTTGGATCATTTCAGCCCTGGAATTTCCAAACTCTATTGAACTAAAGGTAAAAGCTGTTAACTTGAAAACTACTGCTTCATGACATCACAAGGTGGAACAGAGCATTCTGAGCTTGGGAGATGTAGACAGACTAATAATAAAGGTTTACTCAAACGTGTGAATGAAACAAAACACAACTCCAGGTCTATTTTTGAGGAAGTAACAACATTCTAACATGGCTTAAAGTGTAATATAGGATCTTTAAAAAATAGATATAACTTTTGTTTTATTCATATTTATTGTTTTTAATTAAATTTAATGTTTAATGTTCTATATAGCATTTACTTTTAAGACTGTAGCATCATTATTAGGTTACACAACAAACTCACAGGTGTTTTTGAGAAGAAGTAGCTGATATCTAAACACATGTACACATCAGGGACAAATGGGATTTGAATGATCAGTAGAATGTAGCGTGTGTGTGTGCACGTGTGTGTGTGTGCATATGTAGAGCCTTGATGGAGGGTGGAAGGGGAGCGGGTAAGAGTGCATGTGCTTATATGTTTGGCTGTATGTTGTTTTTAGAAGAGTATTTGAACAATGTGACCCCAGATCTTATCTGTTTAATTCATTTGTGGTCACTGTATCTATATACATGGAATCTGTCTTTTCAGTATTTTCAGCAGCTTGCTCAAGGACTACAGGTGTAAATGAGCATTCAGGCTATAAACTGCGCCAGCGTCTCTCCTATGAGTGGCCCTGGTTAACGTTGTGCACTGTCCCTGTGGAAATAAAAAGCAGTCCATACCATGAGGAAGCAGTCATTTGTGGGGTTATATTCTATGAGGAAAAGGTGAGTTCTGAACTGTTTATGAAGCTGTTTAGTGGGTCTTTTTAGATTTAATTCGACAATGTGCAGAACTTGAAATGTATTTGTGAATGTGCCGTACAAATGAAGTGGATTGGGAAAAGTATTAAGTTCTTTCCTCTGTCAACAGTTTTTTTTTAGAATTTTCTACAAAGATTTGCCTTAAAATTTCTGCTTCTCCAAACTTTGCTTTTAATCACACAGCAGAGTTCTGAATTTCCTGTTTTTGAATGAAAAGGCCACTAGGCTTCATTTCAGAACAGAGAAAAAAATATCTCTAGATGTTTCATTTTTCC
This sequence comes from Periophthalmodon schlosseri, assembly GCA_000787095.1. Taxonomy (NCBI): domain Eukaryota; kingdom Metazoa; phylum Chordata; class Actinopteri; order Gobiiformes; family Gobiidae; genus Periophthalmodon; species Periophthalmodon schlosseri. The sequence goes on from KN471042.1 coordinate 38,870, forward strand.
ACAAATATTTATTAAACCATTTGTAACAGAAACCAAGAAGCAGAAAAAGAAGTGGCATTATTATTAACAACACATTTACAACAAAACTGTGAAATTCAAACTTTTAAAACAATATTTACATTCAGCTTTACAAACTTGTGACTCAAAGTTCCTCTGATAGAGATGAACCAATGATGCTTTTAGTGGCACAGACAATGTTACGCTTGGTTATGTTTGGCTGGAGTAGTTTTAATAAAGGAAAATATAGGGCAAATTCCGAAATGAATGACAACAAAATTCATATTTTTGTTTTCCTGGAATCCAGAATATACTTCCCCAATACTTTCTGAAGATGTGAGTCTGGTCAGTGGGGAATCTCCCCCCCGAGTTCAGATGGGTATGACTGACAGGTGGACATGATGCATTTCTGCAGAATCAGTGAGAGAAGCAATAAACTCTGTTCATCTGAGGGAGAGAAATTTGGTTTTATTTGTAAATGATGGTGACTAATGAGCTCCTTCGTTTCACATGCGTCACTGAAATAAACAAATCTGATTGGACAGACATGTTTGGTTCTGGCTAGAGACGGAGGGCAAGGTGATCAGACTGATATCCCTCTGTATAAAAAACACAGATATCAGTCTCAACTACTTTTCTGCTAAAATGAGATTAATTAAACTGAGAAAAATGTGGAAAAAAACAAAAAACATGACTTAACTTGTTGGTTGATTAAAATAAAACAAACTTTAAAACTAAGGAAACTAAGGAAAAATGCAACAAATCTGAAAATAGACTTTCTGAATTAAGGAATATAGAATAAAGCTTTGAATGAAATCCAATATTACATTTGGATCAGAACTAAACCAGACTTAAAGCAGGTCTAGACCAGAAGGATTGAGCTAAGGATTAGGTTCAAACTGCTGGACATAGAATAGAATAGGAATTTTGAAAGTGCAAGTCCAATTCTTTGTGATGTAAAGCCATTATTACTATCTGTGTCACTGTCTACACTGTCAGTTCATCTCCAAAGGTTTGTTCAGATATGTGCCTCTATACTCTGCATCTTCAAACATGTAACAGCGTCATATATTTATTTTAATTTCAGGAACAGACCGATCAACAGTCGATGATAAAACAGTCCGTAAACTAAATAGTTCTTCTTCTAAAACCAAAAATAAAATTATAATTCTGGGATTCTTCTATTTTTGTTCCAGTGCAAAAGCTAAAACTTCATCAGCACAGCGCAAAATTACAGGCAAATTTAAAACTATTTAAAAAGAATTGTAAAAATAAATTCAATCAA
>KN471042.1:45247-55551 GCA_000787095.1 Periophthalmodon schlosseri
TGAAGGGGGAGACAGGTGGGGGGGGGGTTAGCTCAATGGAGGGTTATTGATGACATTAAAGTTAGTTACATTTACCATTACATCAGTGAGGACAATAGTGACAGCATACAAGACAAATATAGGACTTAATGCTACAGAAAAACTAAATATTAAAATAGAAAAATAATAAAAGCTTTGGACAGTCTCACACCTGACTTCAAGGTTATTGCAAAATAAATTTTTTTGGTTTATAAAACTGTATTATTGCAAAATCCTTGCTGCTAATAGCCTAGAGAGATTTACTGCTACATATTCAATTATAATAGTGGCTCAGATTTAGTTTTCAGTTACTTTTGAGCCACAGATGCCCCGGGACAGATTAACAGAGAGATGGCTACCATTCTGCACCTACAGTATATTGGACTATCAAGGTCATGTAGTCTTAGTCTACAGTTTTGAATGGGCTCTATGAGGTGTGAAACTCCATTTAAAACTAAACTAAATAAAACACTCAGATAAAAATAGACGATGGCAGTAGATACATATTCAATTCCACTGCCATTATCTAAAAACAAAAAAATAAAAAAGTAATATAAAACAACTGAAAACAAAAAGCCAAACAAGCCGAGAGAGACACACAGAGACAGAGACGAAACATGCACCAAACAGTTTCAAACATTTATTTTAAAAAAATCAAACTGTAGCCCAGAGTGACGCAGCGTGCAGTCCACAGCAGAACAATATATAAACAATAAATAAATAAAGAACCGTGACAGAGACAGATGTGACCGGAGGAGGGTTTAAGAAGAGACACAGGGACCAGACCTGCTTCTGCACACACTTACAACACCAATGAAATATTTACTTAAAGGTAATGGAATGTTGCACATTATACGGTGGTTTATTTGCTGCTCTCACTGAACAAAACAATAATAAAGACATAAAATAGTATCAAGCTGTTTCTACTTGAATTAGATGAATTCATTACTGCAAATTCCTCAGTTTATTAGTAAAAGTATTCTTGCTCAAGTTCATGTGGCCATCATTCATTTTTGGTTCAATGAAATAATGAAATAGTGTACCCAATTTTCAAACCGTGAAAGCCAGAAATATACAATTTAATCTGTCTAACTTGTCCCTATCTCTGACAAACCCATTGCCACATCACTAGTATTCACGTGCATGAGTTTTTAGGTGCATGCACAGCTTTTTCAAAACATTTTTATCATTCATTCTACATTGAACTGGTCAAATGTGAACCCTTAAACCCAGTGCAGAAGCAGAGTGTGGTTAAACAGAGGACATGTCCACAGATCCTTATTATGATGCATAGTTCATATCCTTTAAACAGCAGCAGCAGCCCCTCCCTCAGCTTTGTGTTAGTCCAGTGCAGCCCATAGTCTCCACAGTTCAGGGATAAATGCTCTTATATACAGTACTTACAGTGTATAAACATATCTGTATATAAAGTGTCATATACATGTACATATATTTACCCTGTGTTCTTGGGCTCCACCTCCCTGGATGATCCTCCTTTGAGTTTTCGCACCAGTTTTTCGCTGCTGCGTCGTATAGAAGCTCTGAGTTTGCTGAAAGATCCACTCCTCTTCAGAGAACCAGAGCCATCCTGAGAAAGAGAGAAGACTGGGTTAGACCAGGGATAGACCAAGTTTAGACCAGGGACAGAACCAGGTTTAAACCAGAGACAAAGCACCCGGAGTGGGGTAGAAAACATTAAAGATACTGCAACAGGGTTGACCACCACATATGATTTATGAAGTTGGATTGACCACTTGTTGTCTTCATGAAGTTGAATGACCCACCACAAGAAAAGTTACATAGTGCACCTTTAAAATCTAAATATTAAAATCTAAATTGCCATTTTTTTGTCTGTTGAGTTGAATCTTTGCTCATAAAAGCAATTATTTTTGAAATGCTTTGAAACTAGCAACAGTCACATTTCAGAGGCATATTCAAGAAATTAGATAATATATCACAATGTTCCCCCTAGAATTACATGTGGGTGGTACATCATTTTGGTTTAATTTGATAGTTAATCAGAAGTTCCAGAGCTTTCTCAGTGATGGTCAAACTCTGATGGACAAATGCTTTTATGCAGCACAATGCAAACAAGACATGCACTTTCTATTATCTCACTCAAAATGCAAAACAGACATCTGATCTGATACCACATACATCTAAGCACAGAATGATTAACATTATTCATACTAATACATGTGTTCTAGCTGAAACTGGACCAAACTGCAAGTTCAGAAAAAACAACTCAACAATAATAAGTAAATAACTTTGTTCTTGTTTCTTTCTTTAGTCACTATATGTTTGGTCAATTTTAAGCCAGAACAGATTTAAAACATATAAAAAAGCATCTCAGCATTTCAGTTTTATGCAGCTAAAACCTGTCTTCCTGAAGATGTGAGACAGGCCTCTACTTTGAGGCTCAAAATGGTTCTGTTTAGCTGTGCATATGACTGAAAGATTTTTATTCTGCACTCTTTTTTTTTTATGTTAATTTTATTATGATTATTTAAGATTATTTGTGTTTTGATTTGTTGTATTGTGATTTTAATGTCTTTCTTATTCTGTAAAGCACTTGTACAAATTGTGCTATACAAATAAACTTGCCTTGCCTTGCCTCTGAGGTATGATTAAAAATTGACTGTGTATAATGATGATATCTGAAAATAAGTTAATGTTACCTAACCTTGAAAATGATGATAGTTAAATGAGCTTTTCAATATCTGTATTTAAGTGAGTTCAGTCAAAGCTAAGACTAGTCCTAGAGGCACTAGGAATTTAAAACAGCGTGACAATCAGGAGACCTAAGTCATGTGCTAATAATTAGACATGGGGCTATGAATGTCACTTGTACATATTTGAACAGATTAAACTTGGAATGAGAGGTCTAATTATGTGTCAGATTCCCTGCCATCTTCCCATCCATGGGTTTCAGAGTTAATTATTAATTATTATTCATTATTATTACAATTATTAATGTTATAAATTTTGCTATAGTGATTAACAATTTAAAATAAAATATTACAAAGTCCTCAAAATGTTGCATATAACAGCTGAAACCCATGAATATCTGTGTGTCAGATGCCCTCTCATCCTGCTATCCCTATGTGTCAGATGCCCTTACATATTCCTAAATACCACCTTTTAAATGGTATATTTTCAAGCCATATTCATTACATGTTTTCATAATGTTATTAGTAGAAACTGAACCAGAAAAAGACACAAAGAGGAGACAGGTTTTAGTTTAAAATGGAGCAAAGATCAAAGTTTTATTAAATAAACTCAGTGTACAGCACAAAAGTGGGTTAGACTCAGAGGAGCAGAGCAAAGCATCAGAAACACAGAAGCCAGAAACATTACAACTATGTCCAGCCATGTTTAAATACAGGGACTGTCACTGGTCCATTTGGCATGCCTGGATACATGGTTCAAACATTTTAAATGATATGTGTCCTTCATGTATATTTTGTGTTTTATTTAAATTTGTAATTCTAAAAATGTTTTAATAATAAAAAAAGAAAAAATGTAATACTTTGGTGCAAATTTAACTGATAAATACTTGCTCAGTCAGTAAAAAATGATGTATTTAAACAGTTAATAAACATGAGCAAATAGAACAGAGCTGAGTCAACTGGGATTTCAAATGTAAATCTTCTAACTTTGATCATAACGGTCAAATACCATCATTTTTGTTTCTCTTACTAAAAAACAGTGAAATAGTCCATATACTTTGACATTTATAAAATGAAACTGACTCATTATAAACATGTTTTGAAGAGTTAAATGAGTTGAATGAAAAATGGGCCAAATCGGACAATGACAGAGTCCAAAGAGCGAGAGAGAGGCCAGAGCAGCCAGAGACGACACATATGCAAAACATTTATTCAAGTTAAGTTCAGCATTTGAATATTTACAGCAAGTGGAGTTACCAAGAGTTACTTCAGTGCATATGACAGGTTAGGCTAGCACTCATTTGGAGCATTTTGGTGGTTTATAATTTTCCTTCCTGGTTTGACACGGGCAGCAGATTTGACATGTGTAGAGGTAATTGTATAATTGTTACCTAGCAACCATAATGGAATAATTGAATTTAAGTCATAAGTCATAAGTCATATTTGAGCTAATAAAAATAAATGACAACACCTATTTTGTTAAATGAAGGTTTAAAGTGTCAGAAAAATGCCCTCCTTGTGCGTAACTTGTCTCTGCATTTTGGATGGAGTTTTCAGTGTTGATGACATAGGTAGAAGGATTCTGTTTTACAACTCAGCGCTACTTCCTGTTCCTTCAGGTACAATCCATCAAACCATGTCAGAATTATAAAAACATGAAAACCTGTCATTGCACTGTAAGAAAAGAGATAGACAGAAAAGAGCAAAGAGTGAAATAGGTGATTTTGCAGAATATGTCTCCTTCAAAGTTAAAATCTTCAGTTAAATTAAAGGTACAATATCGTGATGTAAGAATAACCATGGTATTTGGAATATCAGTTCTTCTATAGAGTTGTTAAGTGATGATTTCACATTCGGGTCTAACCAGAAACATCACATCTGATTTCTAGCTTTGATTTTGTTCCTTATTAATGAAACAAGAGAGAATTATCTTTCAAATGTGTGTGTTTAACCACAAACTGTATCAAATGTGTAAATAATGTAGTAATAATCTAGCATGACATAAGATTACCAGTGTGTATATCTCACTTACTGCCGCTCACTGTTAACGCTAGTTAGCCTAGCCTAGCTTCTTACCTTAACCTCACTTGTACTCTCTGTCACAGTTATAACCATAGATCCATCTTTAGAAGTGTGTTAGCTTTAAACAACTGCAATCTGTTTTTAAGGTGAGCCGTGTCATGGCTAAGAGGAAATTGTAAACATGTTCATTGTTTTAAATCAGCTGATGGACCCGGAAGTGACATCAAACTCAACAATTCAATACACTTTGCCAATATTACAATAACTATTTAAATAGAGGGAAGGGGGTGTTTAAAAACACACGCTTAATTTTGTTAAGTGTTAAAAGTTTTTAAAGCTGATGATGCAGAAGTGAAGAAAGTGCAGCCAGGTCCTCATGCAGAACAACAAGACATCTGCAGCTAAGGCTTTAGAGAGAAAGAGAGAGGGAGCAAGGGAAGGAGGGAAGACAAAGGAGGGAGAGAAAGAGAGTGGGGGTTTATATAAGAGAGAGGGAGAAGAGTGAGGGGAGAAAGAGAGAGAAAGGGGGGAGGAAAGAAGGGAGGAGAGAAGAAGGGAGATGGAGGAGGGGGAGGTAAGGAAGAGGAAAGGGAAGAGAAATGAGAGAGAAAAGAGAGGGGGGTATAGGTAAAGGCAAAGGAGAAAGAAAGATAGAGCGAGAGGGAGACAAAGAGAAAGGTGGAAAGGGAGGTAGAGGGGGAGAAAAAAGGAGGAGTGAGTGTGGGAGAAGATGGGGAGAAAGAGAGAAAAGGGGACAGTGTGAAAGAGAAAGAAAAAAAAGAGAGGGGGTGACATGGAGGGAAGAGAAGGAGGGAGAGAGAAAAAAGGGGAAATGAGAGAAGGAGGAAAAATGGAGGAGAAAGAGTTAAAACATTTAAGTTAAAAAGAGGAGACACGAGATTAGAACAGTCCATGTTTTCATCTCTGTATTTCTCCATCAGAGTACACAAAATTATCTGAAATATTTAAAATTGTTATTCAGCTTAAAACTGTTTAACTTCTAACTAGTGTAAATTGCTTCCCATATTGTAATCGTGTGTGTCATCATCTACTTTTGCCTACTTTTCGTACTAATGGAGAATTACAGTAGTGCAAGAAAACTGAGAAATGCAGGCTTAAACTAAAACTAAAATAAATACTAAAAAAGTTTGAAGGACACAGAGCAGCTGGATGTTCTTGTTCAGATGTTAGAAAGAAGTAGGCCTGTCACATTAGTGACTATATTGACTTATCGTTCAATAATATCTTAGATGGAACGATATTTTTTGGGGTCAGTTTTTATCATGTGTACTTTTTCTTTGCACTACTGGGAAATCTGGGTTTATATTTGTGTCTATATGATAATATCTGAGCTGTAGAAGGTTGAATGATTAACTTGTATGACTCATTACAGATGCAAACTAACGACTAAAGTCTTTTATTTTGCTATTTTTTTACTGCAGTGCATTTTTTTTTTAAATATTGTAGATTTGAAATAGTTTTTGTGGTTTAAATCTGCTCTTGGGTTTTTGTGTCAGTGGTATAAATTAGTTTCAATATTATCGTTTATCTAATATATTTACATCAGCAATATATCGCATTTCAAAATGTGTTATCGAGACAGGCCTAGAAAGAAGGAAGAAATGCTCCACTTTCTTTGCTATTAATAATAATTTCAAATAAGATCGTGATTTTAGATTTATAATTTAGTGTCCAGCTGCTAAAATGTCATTAAAACAACTTCACAGAAAAGGGACAAAACAGTTAAAGTGAAACATGAAGGAAAGAAGCAACAGAACAAAATGTATTTCACTGGCACCAGGTTTGAAAATGACAAAAACACGTGAAAAATGAACAGACACAGTACAGTACAGAGCCCAGAACAGATCGGAAGGTTAAGTCATGTTTTTACTGAAGAAATGTTAATCTGAAGGGAGATATTTGAGACAGATGTTTGAAAACTGCAGACAGAAACAGAGGAGGAAAAGGTTTAATATGGACAAAGCAGAGGGTTAGCAGCTCAGTATTCAAAGACCTAACATTAAAATCATACAACTGAATGCCATTGCAATGTGGTGCAGTGGGTTAAGCATTTGCCCACCAATGGGACAGAAGTTCGTAGTGACATTGCGCTCCTGAGCAAGACACATTTCCTACTCAATGGTTCGACAAAGGTGTCAACAGATAGTAGGTCTATAGTTTAGTTTCTTTTAGATGTAATTCTGTCCCAACCATTATTTGCAAAAACCATGACAATCGTTAATCATTATGTGGACAGTACAGACTCTACAATACCACACTATTAAGATCGCATAATTGTCTACGTTTAAAAACTGGCTGCACTACAACTGAAATGGGAAATTTTGCTTCCCAAAAATGGAATACATTTTAAGGACATGCAAAACTGGATAGATTGGTGCCACTAGTGCATTTTAATAATCTGGATAAACATTTATAGTCACACCTGCTCCTGTTTTTAATGTTTTAAATGGACCTATGCAGTTATGTGTTTTGTTTGTATTTTTCTGTATTTTAACAAGGCGCTCATGAAAACGAGAGTCTGTCATTGGGGTCTCTCTGTATAAATAAAGATAAATGAAAATGAAATTTGGTTATGAATATATTTATTTGTGTATTTTTATTTACAATAAAATTAATCATTTAACTAGATGAATAATCAAAAAAATAATCACTTACTAGATCGCTGGCTAATAAACTAAGATGAATTCATTGTAGCCACACTGACTTCTAAAACAGTCCTGTTTAAATCAGTTACAAGATTTCATGAAATAATTAAAAAAAATAATACTTTACACTTGAGTGACCTTATCTCTGTAGCCACAATTGCTCTGGGACAGAATGTTAGATGTTTGCATGCATATGTGTATAAGTGTCTTGCCCAAGGACATGTCAGAACGCATAGGTCAAAGCTCTACCACTGAGCCACTGCTGCCTCATGAGTCTGCTGAGAAGTTTTCTTGCACAAGTTGATTGTTTTTTTGCTTAGGCTAAGTCAAAATGCTTGGGTGAAGATTAAGTATCTAAGTGTCAGACAGATGAAATGATGTTAGTGTCACTGTATTTGTAGTTTTGTTCTGTGGGCTGTACTGCACTTACCCCGTTCCACTCCACGCTCATACTCACTCCCTCTCCTCCGTTTTGGCCGCTCTCGTATTTCACTGTGTCTGAATTCAAACTCTCTCGACTCCTTTGTTTGTCCCTCTGCTCTGGATCGCTCAGCACCTCGGCAACGCGCTGCTTATGAACTGTGTCCAGACCCTGAAGAGGATAAGAAATATGTCAGATGCCCTCTCAGCCACCTGTATCCCTGTGTGTCAGATGCCCTCTCATCCTCCTGTATCCCTGTGTGTCAGATGCCCTCTCATCCTCCTGTATCCCTGTGTGTCAGATGCCCTCTCCTCCTCTTATAGTAGTGTTAGACTGAGATGGGGGCAGGTCCAATGTGTCTAGTTAATCTGCCGATGTTGTGGTGTGTCAGATGCCCTCCCAAAGACACATTTGTGGATTTGACTTTTGAATATTTCTAATAAAAATGCCATATACTGGAACTTTTATAAAGCCATTTAGACTTTAATATCACCAAATAACACACAACCTCACACAAAACTATTCCTTTATTTAAATTTTCAGAGCATGAACCTCTTTGCGAAACTGAAAAAGATTCTAAACAGAAAGCTATCATTCTGCCTCCCTCGCGAACGCGCCGCCTGCTCTGTGCTGCTGACTGACGCTGAGCTCTGGAGCACCATGAATCATAAAATTAAAAAATAGTAGGGATGCAGCGATCCTTTTTCAGTTCCGATACCGATATCAATCCTTTTAAGTATCTGCCGATATTAACTGATACCAATGTAGGGAAGGAAAATGGCTCTTATTTCCTTAAAACACAGTTAACCTGTTACACAAGAGATCAAATTGTCTTATGTTATTGTTATTTATCTCTCTGTAACTATTGAACTGCTTTGTATGAATAAAAGTTCAAACATTACGAGACGTCCTAGGCCAAAATCAGCCTGTAAATAGTCTTATCACATCCAATTAAAGGTCCAAGCGTATCGGGTAAACCGATGGCATGGAACCCAATCCAGCAAATGTTTCAGTATCTATCGATATTCGATACCAGTATTGGTATCGGGGCATCCATAATTTTTCAGTGTCTGCTGATATTTACTACCGGTATCGGTATTGTGGCATCCCTAAAAAATAGTTGATGAAATCGCTTTCCCGGCAAGACTAGAATGAGATCTCTATTATTTATACAGAGGGATATAAGTCTGGTCCCCGCTCCCTTCATTGCACCTTGAGCCAGAACTAAACACGGCCATCCAATCAAATTTGTTTATTTCAGTGACGCATGTGAAACAATGCTCATTGGTCATCTGTCATTTTAAACAAAATTACATTTCTCTCACCTTAGATGAGTTTAGTGCTTTGCTCATTGGTTGATAATTTTTTCCTTTCTTTGTTCCTCATAAGCAGCCATATTTGTTCTCATACGGAAAGACCATGTGTGTCCCTGATTGGCTAATCCACCTGTCAATCAAGTCCAGCTGAACTTGGGGAGAAGTGTGTATTCTAGATCACAGGCAATAAAATGACTGGAAAAAGACACAGGTCCCCCACCAGACTAACAGAATAATGCAGACATTAAAATAATTTGTTTTGATTTAAAATAGTCACCTGTTTTTAATTTACTTCCTATTTAACCAGGTTTTAGTCAGTTTTTAAATAAAAAATTTGACCCAATTTGACAAGTAAGCAAAAAGCTTACATTTCTGTTTCTACATTTTAACTGGCAACATTCAACATAATTACTCACATATAATTTCTTAACACAATAAATAATATGTGAAGATACAAACTGATTTTGTATCTTAACTTAACCTCTGTAACCTCCGAACCTGTTTCCTGGACCTCATGGCGGCTTCCTCCAGTGTGTCTGCTGCTTCAAATTTACCCTGTCGCCTATAGAGGGCACCCAGGTTCTTCAGGGTCGTGGTGACAGTGGGGCTGAAAAGGCAAGAGGAATCTTTGTTAAAATGTAGTAAATTTTAACAAAATTTTAACAAAATCCAATATAAGTATGAAAATTCTGTTACCTACTAATCTGATTTTGATATTGTACTAATATTAATATTATTAAGGTTAAGGTATGCTTTAGTAATCTGAGGAAAATTCATCCTCTTTGACCCAGCCTTTAACCAGTGTCTCTGGGTTAAACCTCCATTTGACCCATCTTTCAGTGTCTCTGGATTAAACCTGCATTTGACCCATCCTTCAGTGTCTGGGTTAAACCTGCATTTGACCCATCCTTCAGTGCCTCAGGATTAAACTTGTCAGGAGCAGTGGGATCCATCTCCAGATCTAGTCTTGGTCTGGACTACATTAGCTGGAGGATTTGACCTGTTGTGCATGTCTTAGGTTGATGGGGGAAACCGGAGTGCCCAGAGGAAACCCAACTGCACACAGGGAGAACATGCAAACTCCGCACAGAAAGGCCTAGGAATCGGACTAGGGACCTTGTTGCTGTGAGGAGAGAGTTTGAGCCACTCAGCTCACTCATAATATAATATAATAATAATTATTATATATATA
>JACM01027169.1:0-15341 GCA_000787095.1 Periophthalmodon schlosseri
TATCTAAAATATAGAAAGTGGTAAACACACAGAAAATAGGTGTCCAAACTTTTGACTGGTAGTGTACACAAATAAAAACGTTTCTCGCCCCCTACATCTTCTCACACGCAGCATCGCTCATCATCCTCTCCTTGCTCATTTTCAGTGTAGGAGTGTTAGGCTCCCTGCACATTTTCAAAATGAGTTCAGTACTTACCTACTCTGAACACAGGTTTGCTCAGATAAGGCACTTGTCCTTTGTGTAAGTCACATGGTAACCAGCACTTTCCTTGAAGAAACCAAAGGGCAATTCCATAAACCATGTAACAAAGTACCTGTGGCATTTTGACTTTTTCAACACAGTAGCTGTAGCCAAGAAATTCTTGTTCGACAAAAGACATGTCCTGCTGTTCAATAAATGGAACTAAAAAGGGGGCATAGCAAAAGCTCTCAAAACTATCTGCACTCAGAAGACACAACTGCACAAAAACAACTATTTATGCATTATACTTTAGATTCTTATGTACAGACCTCTGTTTCATGCCTTGACAGTTTCGGCTGCATTCTGCCACCTTCCTCAGAAGTCATGTGATGTTACTGTGACATGTCTGGTCAGCTGATTTAAACAGATTTTGGCGCTGTCTTCCTACTTGAGCAGTAGGACGACAGCACCTTCTGCAGTCTGACTTCTTCAGAACTGTATCCCAGGTGTGAGAAAGTTGGTATGTCCCCTCATCCCAGTTTACAGTGTACCAGTTCTAAAGAAGTCAGACTGGAGATAACGCTGTCGTCCTACTGCTCCAAATAGGAAGACAGTGCCAAAATCTGTTTAAATTATCTATCTGCTGGTGTGTCATATAAATCTTAATAATCTAAATAAAATGATTAGCCGACTAATACAAATTTTGGCTGAGTAAGACACCATTGACCAATTAATCGACAAAATGACCTACAGCCCTACAACAGAGATCACTTTTACTTTTCGAATGCCTGTCTAACCGGGGGCTTGTGCGCAGGTCTCCTCCCAGGCCCAGCCCGGGCGTCCTGCACTACTCTGATGAAGACATCTGTAACAATTACAACGGGACGGCCCTGACCGAGAGCACCAACCTCACAGAGAAGCCCACCGAAGTGTCCGAGTCAGAGGTACAACTTGCCCACAGCAGCAATAAATGAGGAAAAGAAAGAAAAGAAAACACAGAACCACTCACAGTTGCAGGGTGCTAAAAGTCTGGGCGATGTTTTCGATCCTGATTGGTGTTTGACAGAGTATTGGTCCATTTTTATACCCTAAAATCCGAGACAATTACATGTTTTCTTATCTCCTTTAATGCTGCACTATGTAACTTTTTTGGTGGGGGTGTCTGCCACCTTTGTGTTTCACAGTATGGCGTTAAATCTGGCTATCTGGCTCTTTTGTAGGTGTTATTGTTTGAAAAATTTCTTAAAAAATACGCATTCTCTTATTGTTAGTGGGCTTGCCTCTCCACAAATCTGACCTGTAACTTGACCTGGTGGCATCACCTGCATGACTCCACGGAGGTAGATTATTTTAATGCCATGCTTTTGGAAATCCCGGGCAAAGTATGAATGTGTGGAGACAAGCAAGTCGTAGACCTTCACCAGAAGAGTTTAACATTGTTCAACTTTGACAACATACATGTTTATTTGGTTTTGATCATCATATTAGGTGAATTAATTTACATAAATGCTATAACAGTTTTTGAGAAGGGTTCCTCTGCAATTTGACAGTTAAAAGAATTCTATCTGTGAACCGTGACATGCTTTTCCTGCTTTTCCTGCTTTTCCTGCTCCAAATTTCTGAAGTAGTTTAGAATGTTGTCATGAAAATCCAACTTTTGAAAGGACTGAAATGTACAAACAGATAACCTGACTTCTACTGTCCTCTCTTCGTAGCTCACGGACAGCGACTACGAAGAGGAGCAGCCCAAGCACTCGTTCGTCAACCACTACATGAGTGACCCCACCTACTACAACTCGTGGAAACGCCAACCGAAGGGCCTCAAGAGCACCGCCACCTCCGGGTTCCCCTACGAGGAATGTGCCACGGTCGACAAAGAACCCTACTACCAGACTGTAGTGACTCAGCACAGCACAGGAGGAGCCTACACCCCCAGCGGACAACCGGCGCACACACTACCCAACAACAACCCCCCCGGCTCCCGGACCCCCGTCACAGGCTTCTCCTCCTTTGTCTGACTATCAAATACACCAGATGCCCTCCCAAAGACCTGAGCCCATACACTTGCCACTTGCCTTTCCCTTGGTTTACAAAGATCCGCTGCGAAAAATGGATTATGTACATGAGTTGAGCTGACTTGAATTCTGGTATTTGATTTGAGGAATTTTGACTGGATTTTATGTTGAGGTTTGAGCTTTGAATACATTGTAAAAATAAACAACGTGGATTCGTAATTTATTTTATTTTATCTTGGTAAGTTTTGATTATTCACAATTTTAAAACACAGAAACCAGTCAAAGTATTGTTAAACTACTTGTGCATTTTCCTTACCCCATGGTCAGAAATGAAAAGTGAATTTACTCAAATGCGGGAAAACATGGAGAATTCAAGTCATTTCAGCTGTTGTAGATTATTTCATTTTTGTAGTGTCCTCACTGTGTCGGCGAGTGTGTTTTTTATGCCCACAATTTACCCATAGACTCCAAAGACTCTGCGACAAGAGCGAGCTGTACTTAAGAAGAGGTTTGGACCACAAAATGGTGGACTCTGCACAAACGCTTCTTCTTCAATCTCTCTATTCCACATCTAAGTGCACAAAAACACATGCCCATCTCCTGAGTGGAAAATTACACTGCAAAATAATATCTGCTGGGCTTGAGTATAAAATGTTGACGTCCATTTGAGTAGTAGTTCTGACTAGTTTTAACTCCCTTTGTTAGCCTATTTGATTTATTCAGGTTATTTCGGACTGTAATTTATATTTGTATGTAAACTGCACTCTTGGTAGCTTAAAAAGGAACTACAAACACAACGGTACCTGTGTTGCCAGTGCTTAAACCTGCAGATAGAGGACACATAAGGACACAAGTTTTTCTCTGTCTCAGTACATGGACAGGCCACGCCTCATGTGAAAGATCAGAACCTCCAGAATTCACTCACTGAGCTGCAGAGGCTGCACTAGGACTGATTAATGATTGGGTTTAGGTAGTGACTATTCAAACCAACAATTTCAGGCATTGAAACTGGCAACCCAAATGAGAGACTCACGTGAGGCTCATTCTGCTTTCTGATTGGATAATCGTCACCCAAATTATAACAATGTGGCCATCATGTCCAGTGTTTTTTTGTAATTAGAATAAATCAGCATTACAATTGTTATCAGTAAAAGCTATATTTAATTTGAACATGTTTACCTCACATCTGGGGACACAGATAAGTCATGTTTGTAAAATTAAAAAAACACAATCTTACATACTCTCCCTTTAAGTATGTTGGTTTAAAGAAAATATCATTAGAAAAATGCACTTAAAAAATCTTACTTCACCGTTGTTTTGGTCATTTTGTAAAAATATTGTTTGCTATAACGCTTAGCCATTTTCTACTTTTAAATGTGAACAAAGCTGTATCTAAAACTCCTTAACCATCCTATCATTTGCAAGCAATGAAAACAGCGTATACTGTAACAAGTGAGAAATAATTCAAAACAAGTTAAATATCCTATTTATATTTGAATTCAATTATTAAACACATTTAAGCTAGTCCGTACTACTCAACTAGATAAATATTCTCAATTCTGAAGTCACGTGGATATTTTATTTTGTGCAGTGTAAAATACCAGACGGTCCAGCGTTGGATTTTGATACAAATGTGGCATGGTCAGCTTTAAGACCAATGTGGACTATAACAATCAGTAATAATAAGCATTTGAACAAAGATGCCGGAGGTTTTAGCACTTAATTCTCAGTGAGAGTGATGTGTGGAAAAGATTATATATATATAGTATTTGAAGAAAGGTGTTTTTACTGTTTACTGCCTGTGGTCAGCCATAATGCTTGCACTGAGCCCACGAATTACATTTCAGATATTTTTGTTGTTGAAATTATGTTTACGCTGGATGGTGTACGTAGGCCATATTGAAAGAAAAGAATCTTGATATTACAAGAAAATATTTGATTTCGAGGTGACATATTTTGAGACACTGTTTTAATAAATAATAATACTCCCTACACTCTGGTGGTGGTGTCTGTGATTGCTCACTAACGCACTCATACTTGGGCGTTATGTGTGAAGTGTCTTGCCCAATGAGCTACAGTCCACCGTATTCCGCAATGGGCACCGCGATGGTCATTCGGGGTTGTATTATTTTGCGTGGAGCTGCCGATCTCGACAGCAAATAAGTTCCATACGGATTACAAAGACGTTTTTAAGCCTCCCAGAGAATTGGTGCAGTGTTGACTTGTTGGCGCACGTAAACATTGAACACTTTACACAAATCGACCTACTTTTTATCATTTTTTAGCGGCAAAACCTTTCTCGAATTCTCAGTTTAAATGAATGGGATTTCTGCTTAACCTGAAGTGCCGCCAGAAAGAAAGTGCGGTTTAGTCATATATAGAGGCAAAAGTTGTCGGGGCGGAATAAGGTCAATAAGGAACTAGAGAGATTGTAAAGACTGTCCAGTTCCAGCGGATAGTTGCGAGTGTAGAATTCTACTCAGGAACTCAAAATAATAGGGAGCTATTTTGTATTTGTATACGTTCTACCATATTAATGTGAACAAATCTTGAAAAAAAATATTTGATTCTTCTTTTATAGTAATAGACTTAGTAGTAAACAAAATAATTATCAATGAGTTTGTTTACATGGACTCGAGTATCCCGGTTATGATCCCGTGTCCATGTATATGCAGTATCCTGATTTCAGTATCTGGTGCGTAAAAAAAAAAAGGTAAGAGCAGCAATTTTCCCAAAACAACTCAAACTTCTACTTAGCAATATTATGTTATACCTATAAACAAAATAAAGCATCTAATGTTTAATACAACCACCTTTTAACACCAGACTCACTTCTGCAGCTGTCTGTGTTGCTCTGGAACTAAACTAAGGACTTTCTTTCTTATCAGAAACATGCAAAAAAGCCTTAAGTTAATAAACTCGCCAACATATCTGTGCCATAGTTGCCATAGTTACTCTAAATCTCCAGGATACTCTGACTGCGCATCTATACAGGGATATGCGTATCCTCTGAGCGCATGTAAGTGCCATAAACAGAATACTGTCATAACCGGGATAAGGACCATAACCAGGATACTCGAGTACATGTAAACACACACACACAGGTTCTGTCCATATGGTGTATTGTTACACACACAACATTTAATTCTGCATAAAATATAGACCAGTGCAGTGTTTTTTGGGTGAATATTCATTTTCATAAATCAAAGAAAACATGTCCTGGCAGAAACCGGTAGAGTTCTTGCATTATTAGGACCACAAATACACAACATGTCCATTTAAACACTTTAATTAACGTATTTTCTGGCCCAGTTTTTTATAGACACAGACATATAATTAGCAGACGCGGAATTTGACACTAATGCTATCATCCACCTAGCAACTCGGCTAGTCTGGGAAGATTCTGGACCACGGAGCCTTGTTTAAAGTCATCGTCGAGTGTCTAAACCTTTTGACGTCTTTTTTTTTTAGATAATTAGCGCGTAAAAGTGGCGTCCGAGCTCACGGCTAACCCATTTTTGGTTGACGTTTCTGAACTTGCGTGCGTCTGGTAAACATCTAGTGACCACTAAGCGTTGTCTTTCACACGTTACCGGTGAGGAGACCAGATACATGACATCAATATCATGAAACAAACATTGTATACACTTTAAAATGAGGATTGGGTAGTGATCGAGTTGTAGCAACAGGCAGAGATATACCACAGACATTCATAGACAGGAAATTCTCTATTATTTTCACATTTTCATTTTACGCCATTATATCAGATTAGATTAGATGAGCCTTTATTGTCTCCTTTATAGAGCAGTTCTTAATAACGATAACTAATAATGATGCATTTTATTCAAAGGCGCCTTTCTGAGCGCCCAAGGACACCGTACAAACAACAATTAAGACACACAATTAAAAACAATCAAAAACAATCAGACAGGTTGTAAAACATCAGTGCGTTAATGGGGTAGGCTAATATAAATAAATGGGTTTTGAGTCTGGATTTGAATGTTGGGGGTGAATCAAGATTACGGAGGTGGGGGTGGAAGATGGTGATATGGAGGAGATCACAGAGATACGTGGGGGCAAGTAATAGAACCTTGAAGTGAATTCGGAACTGAACCGGAAGCGAGTGGAGCTGCTGGAGGACTGGAGCGATGCGGTTGATGTGTGTTTTGGTTATGATTCGAGCAGCTGAGTTCTGTAGGAGCTGTGGAGTGATTTGTGAGGAAGTCCACGGAGAAGGGAGTTGCAATAATCAAGTCTAGAAGTCACCAGACTATTGACGAGGACGGCTGCAGTGCGGCGTGTGAGGGAGGGGCAGAGGCGGTTGATATTTCCGAGGTGAAAATAAGCAGACTTAGTGATATTGCTGATGTGGAATTGAAATGAAAGTGCACTGTCCAAAATAGGCTTTTTGCTTGAGGGGAGGGACAGATGGAATTGTCTATGGAAATGGAGAGATCGGGAGTTTTGCTGCTATTGAGCTTTAGGAGATTTGAGAACCAGGACTTCATTTGGGGAACGCATTACTGGAGGGAGGCGGGAGGGAGAGTGTCGGTTGGTTTGGAGGAGATGTGTAGCTGAGTATCGTCAGCACAGCAATTTTCTGAAGATGTGGCCAAGGGGGAAGCGACTAAACAATAAATAACAGAGGCCAACGACAGCGCCTTGTGGAACGCCAGGGGAAACAAGGGAAGGTGAAGAGAAATGTCAAATTGGAAATTAAATCAAATTGAAGTTAGTTAGATCAGAACCAGTTTTCTTAATGATGGAGGTAATGGCGGCCATTTTGAACAATGAGGGAACACCAGAGGTTAGAGATGAGCGTACAGTGGTTGTGATAGCGGTGATCAGGGAGGGGAGGCAGGGTTTAAGGGATCAAGTTTAGAATTTGATGGTTTGGAATTAGTGATCAGGTCAAAAGTATCAGCAAGGGAGAGAAGAGTAAATTGTGACAATGGGTGAGGAGGGAGGGATGAGGAAGTTGGAGAGGTGACGCAGGACATGCTGTTCTGTAGAATTTGGACAAGAATTTTAGGAATTTTATCATTGAAAAAACTTGGAGTTACCTTCGCGGTTATTGATTCGATTTGAGAAGTGGGTGAGTTTTGCTGAATTTATAGAGTCCTCGTATAGAAGGGTGTGATTTGTGTACAGATCTTTGTGTATTGTGAGACCAGTTTTTCTGTAGAAGCGCTCAAATTGACGCCCCCCTGACTTTCAGCTGACTCACACCCGGAGTGAACCAATTCATTTTATTTATTTATTTCGAGCACATGTATCAAGGACACATAATGCACATTTCACAATTTTTTTCTTATTTAAGCTCGAAAAGGAGTGGGAAGAAGAAAACTTATTAAATCCAACCAAGGAGCTGTGCAAAAGTAAAAGTTCTGGGTTTGAGAGGAGCCAATGTATTTAACACATTTTGAAGGCTGGTATTATAGAAATTAACCAGTTCATCAGGAGAGTGTAGACCATCCATGGTGGGCAGGTTTGTGACTGCAGTAGTAAGTGTGATTAGGTCAATGTTCTTGGTGTTTCTGAAGGACGTTGTTCGAGGTGTGTTTGTTTGGGAGCTTAACACTGAAGGATATTAACATACGGTCAGTGATGAGAAGGTCAGCAGCTTTACAACTGAATGGTGTGAGATCTGAACAACAGACCAAATCTAAAATAGTGAGTGGGAAAGTCGATACATTGTTCCAGGTCAAAACTGTCCAAACAGGATAAAAAAAATTATTTGTGTTTGTAGTGTTAAGATTGTCCATTTGAATATGAAAATCACCCGTTAAATGAATGTCCAACAAAACAAAAACATCAAAAGACAACAAACAAAAGACCAGTCACTACACGCTTACGCACCAAGAGCTACAGTATCAGCCCAGTGGTGGCAGTTACCATGAAAACATCTGATACAATACACATTCTCAACCCATTCATCAATACTTTCCAGTCCGAGGCACATTGTTCCCAGTCCTGCTGCTAAAACACATCCTGAATAGCAAATGTCTGAAAAACGTATTGCACATTATCAACCAAAAAGTACAAATTAGTCAGCTGAACTATTTCACAAATGTGTACTTTTGGGTTATAATGTGCAGTCATTGGTCTTACCCAATGATCAGCTCTTGATTGGAACTGGCAACCCTCCATATACAGCTTCATGCTCTAATCATTTCAGGGGTTTTGTATCACCAGTCAGTGTGAGTATTATGTTGCCAAACATTCCCAATTTTTTCCCATGTATCTGAGGACAGTACAGATATATTGTATAATCAGCTCATCAAAATAAGTCCGCAGCGTGCTGTCTGTGTATGATTATAAAGCATTTTGTAGGCTAATAATCAGGAAGTGTGCGTTAGCATGCATTGTGGTGAATAATTAGAAATAACTAGGACTGTTGCAAACCCTTTAAAATGAACTACAGCACCTGTAATTGTTCTTTACGCAATGTTGCTAACTAATCCATGCATTTTCCGTGCATAGGAGGACATTTGTTCAATATAAAGTATTTTTTCCACATATAAGTATATTTTTAAATGTAATAAACATAACATAATAATACAGTAGGCCAGTCACCTTTAACATGCTTTAATGCTTTAACCTCACATTCAAATGATCCTGTGTTTTATTATTAGAACCTCAGTGAACCCACTCTTAACACATTTGCAAAAGTAAATCTATCACATTGTAAAAGTAGCTATTAGTGTCAAACTGAGACTGTCATTTTCTTAAAAAAAAAAAAAAAAAATCTATTAATTTTTTTTGTCTTGTCTCATTCTTGTGGACTCAGTCTTGTGTCTCGTCTCGTTTTGGGTCTCGTCCCATTCCTATCTAATTATAAACCATTTTATTATCCGAGAATCAGGAAACTTGTTGCAGTGAGTAATTCGGATGCTAGGAATGTGTTAGAGGAGTAAATTTGGGCCGTTGTAAATTGTTTATAACAAAATTGTAAATTACAAGTTGTTTTTCAGATTTTGAAGACGGTAAAAATCAGATGGATTGCCTTTAATTGCTCTGCCAACAGTTATAATTTTTCATCAGTCTGAAACCCAGATAAGTTATGGCCCGTCCTAAACGCTACAGGAGGTCGGCCATATAGGGCGTAACCCGGAACTGATGAAAAAGCAGCCCACGGACTTTTGACCTTCTCCAACAGATTTCCTCAAAAACAAAGTCTACATTTAAAACTGACAGTCCTCAAAATGAGTTAAATAACTCAACTTAACATTTTTATATATTATATTTGAATCCTAAAAGTTACCACCCTTTACTTTGTGGACAGCAATGTTGGGCAAAAAACCTTTAAAATAGTAATTAGTTATAATTACCCCCCCACATTAACTGCGTTGTTACTGGGTGATGAAAGTAACTAATTACCAGATAAAGTAACTATTTAATTCCTAAAAGAGATCCAACACGGACTCACAATTATACAGTCACAACGACGTAGAACAAACTACTGTCCCCTTCACAGACTGTGGCCAAACAGCATTTACCAAACACACTGATATCAGAACATTACAAACACGGGCACGCCACATGACAGAGCTTATGCACTTATAAAACCAGAGGTGAACCGTCAAACAGACATGAGATTAGCTGCACTTAAGATAAGTAGCATGAGCAGATGCACGTGTCACTCCTCCGTCTGTTTTTCTCGTCTGTTTATAGTCCCATCACAAAAGAGTTGATGTGTATCCATAAAATTCACAAGGAATTGAAAAGAACTGAAAACAGTGTGGTGAAAGGTTTAGATCCATACATTAGGTTTATACATAAAGTTTACATTAACATTTTTATTCTGGATAGTCCAAATTACAGGTGTGTAAAACAGACTTAGACAGACAGAACTGCAGAGGTGGAAAGAGCAGATAAAGAAACACTTTTACTGTAATTGAGTTTTTGCTTAATTACAATTTTTGCTATTTCTTCTCAAGTAGATACTTAGTGAATACTACCATCACTGTCAGAGCCTTATCACCCCGCCTTTTCACTCTTTCTTCTCTGCTTTTCACCCCTCCCTCTCCTCTCTCCTATGCCCCCACTGTCTCACGTCAACATTTGCTTTTTCCCTCTCACCTGAAGAACAAATTGCAATAACTTATATAGCAAATCCATTTCTTTTTCCTGAACAGTGGTCACTGTTCTATATATATTTAATTGCATCAATACTGTCGCTCCTCCACCACTGCAAAATGGACAATGTAAAAATATAATTGAACTAATACTATGACAAAAGAAACATGGATTGAGTTACTTTTGTTAGATGTAGGAAAGGGACAGAAGAGTTTTTAAAGTGACGGGAAAGTTTTTAAAGTGTGCAAGAAAGTTCTTAAAGTGGGTGAGGAAGTTTTTAAAGTGGGTGAGGGAGTTTTTAAAGTGGGTGAGAGAGTTTTTAAAGTGGGTGAGGGAGTTGCAGATCAGAGGTTAAAACAAAAAAAGAAACATAGAAGCATAACACATAAACAAGCTTGGTTATAAAATAAAAATAATCTAAAGCCATATTCAAATTTGCCAAACAAACTTTCTTTACCAAAAAATTAAGATAAATGATTTAAATATTTTTCTCCAATATTTGTGAGTCTGTGAGCAGTTTCAAATGAAGACAATTTACCAAATAATTATCCAAACAATATAATTAGACTTCAGTTTACAGTTGAACCAAACCTAAATGATTCAAGATTAAAGTTTATGGTGTTCGTATTTAAAAGGTCACAGTCTGATTCTGTTTTGTACAATACAAATAAAGATCAATATTTTTTTTAACCTTATCTGACACTGGTGATTTTATTTTATTTAAATAAACTTGTTTAGATGATTTTATGTTTAATTACACTGGTCACATGACACACTGCTCTGTGGACTGGGCTCCTCCTCTACTGGTCACATGACATGAATGAACTGAATCAAACCCTTCAACACCTGGGCACTTCGAACGGTGCATTTGGCGAATTGGGACACAGCCTTCGTCGGGCGGGTACTTCGAACGCCACTTCGGATGGTACTTCGAAGTGTGCATTCGGCGAATTGGGACTCGGCTCTGCTCTGCTGCTCCTCTAAGGCCCCGTCACACTGTCTCTGCTGCGTTTGGACTGTGTTTGCCGGGGCACACATGACTGGAACCTGCTCTCAGATCCACACAGTTAAATATTTTGTTTTTAACCAAATTCAAAATTTAGAAGTGTATTCCTTTATTTTTAAACATTTTTGCCCCTTTTCTGAAAACAACCGGCTACAAATGTAACATTATTTAGGCTCTTTCTTTTCATTTTTTTTAGCATTGTGCATCTTATTTATTATAATTTTAGTATTCTTCCTTTTATTCATTCTGTTTCATTTGTTTTATAACATAAGCTTATGTTTTATGACATAAGCTTTACAAAAATTAATCTGGAGCTTCTTCCAACGCTGTTGCACTGGGGATGTAACATACTGTATATGGGGCTGCAACACACACATACTGTATATGCAACTCTCTTGAAATGGCACGTGCTATAACTTCCAGTGCAAACAACAAAATATCTGGCCTTATTATGTATGAAACCAGAGACTTCTGAGTTCTGACATGCTGTAGACTGTTTGTTGTATATGTTAAGCAGTTCATATACTATGATACTTTATGTTAGGTCAAAATGTTAATACTCCTGAATTTATTTAAAATTTGCATTTTAAACTGAATCATATTATTAGAACATAAAACGCCGTTTTTAATGCTTGTAAAAACAATTCTTGAGAGAGATTACTTAAAGTCACAGTTATGACTCAGAAAGTGTAGACTCAGCCGAGTTTCCTCCCTGTGTGGACCAGGTGCACATGGACCTGCACAGGGATGAAAAGAAGAGGGACAGAGCCGAGAGCCCATTGGTCCTCAATAGTAATAATTCTAATGATTCTTTCTTATAACAACAACTAAATAATATAGTCAAACTAAAGTCATTTAAATGCATCTGAAATATGAAAAACAAAATGTCCAGCAGTATAAATGTGTCTAAACTTAAACTTAAATCGTTTCAAATATTTGTAAATCGAATAAATAATTGCTATGAATGGTTTGAATTATATGAACGTTAATCTGACAAAATAAAGCTTGTGTTGTTAAAAGGGGGAGGGTGCAGTTCATATACTGTAGTAAAAGTGCTAAACTAGACGACTTTGAGAAAGGACAGTTACAGTTAAGGCAGTAATTAAAACATCTAATACATGTTGATGCCTCTCAGTCGATACAGAAGGGCTTCACAACCAGCACTGGAAAAAAGCCCAAGTGGAAATAGCTAATAAAAAAAAACTGTGGTCATGGACATTCAGTGAAGCTGATAGACACTGGCAGGTTATTGACCCTGTATGAGCTCAGTGTTTGGACTCACACAGATGTAACAAAATGTAACAAATATGTAACAAATAGGACAAATAAGCGTCTTGACGGACTTCAGCTGACACCTGGCAGACTATTACATATGGATATACTGTATTTCACAGACTAAAACTACCTCATTACTTGAGCAAACAGAGCAAATGGAAACAAATCATGAACTCCACCAAAATGATGTGGTTGGATGCGTTGCCATTAGCGCTGATGGCAACGTGATCCACCCGCAACATCTCGATTTCTCTTTACGTGAGATCTTAATTAGGAGAAGGATGGACACTCCTCTCCATTCTGAAATAAGTGTCCCTAGAAATCTTCAAGATCATGAAATCTTTATTACA
Source organism: Periophthalmodon schlosseri (assembly GCA_000787095.1). Taxonomy (NCBI): domain Eukaryota; kingdom Metazoa; phylum Chordata; class Actinopteri; order Gobiiformes; family Gobiidae; genus Periophthalmodon; species Periophthalmodon schlosseri. The sequence continues at coordinate 12,907 of JACM01027169.1, forward strand.
AAGCACTGGCTAACTTAAGTCTGTAGTTCTCTCCCAACAGGTCCAGAATCTCTGGAAACCTCCTGGTGACTGGTAATGGTGAACTAACCTAACCTAACCTAAATGAAACTTCTTTTTCTTAGGTCTCTGCAGCTCAGTGAGTGAATTCTGGAGGTTCTGAGCTTTCACATGAGGCATGGCCTGTCCATATATTGAAATATATATATCTATTCAGGTACTGGCAACCCAGGTTCAGTTGGAATTATAGTACCCTACAAAAAACAAATTAAAATAAAATAAACAGTAAGAGTGCAGGCTGCAAACAGTTCCTAAAATTTTGACTGCTGTCTCTTACCAAAATGGAACCTGATTCCATGTATAAATCAATAGTCAGTCAATTACTCATGTGTATTACTGGATTTCTCAATTTTTCCCAACTTTGCTGGTCTGCTGCCCCCTCTCCTTCTACTTCAGATGATCATTTTTTTAGCATAGTGTAGATTTTTTAGATTAAATTAAGCGGGTTGGAAGAAAAGATTAGATTAGTATTATGACGATCGGCAGCACATGGATGGCGACGCACGGGGAAGTACACTCACGGCCTCACAGAAGGGCGGCAATCTAATAATGCGGAAGAAGGGCGGGACTCGAGTGAAGGAACTCTTTAAGCCGACTGGCGAACTCCCAGCCCTGACAGGAACCCCCCAAACCCCTAAACTTCGCCGAAAGGGCTTCTGCCACCTTTGCCACTATTTGAAATCTTTTTTTTCAGCGTAGTGCGTATTTTTTCTTTATAAATAACAGCATTGTTGCATGTCCTTCGACATCTTTTATCTTCTTATTGATTCCCTTCAAGTAGATACTGCTTGCTTTCTCACTGAGATTCTTTGTGTCTGAAAAATGCATAAGCAGGGCAAGGATGACATATTTCTATCCTATTTAACTCAACGTGGTGTCACAGACCTACACTGAAGAGGAATGAGTTTCTCCTCTCTCGATATGTGTTGGCCATGTACTTCTCCAATGCATTAGCCAGGTCAGACTGGAGCTCCACGGCATGTGTACATCGTGTTATCTGCTGAACATTCCCCCATACACATACATGCAGTACCCCCCCAGCATGATGTCACTGCAAAGTATCAATTATGTGCATTTCACTTTGCCTCAAGTTGCCTCCATTCTGGAATTGTGAACATTCTGATGACACAGCATTATGTCTTTTTTTTCCATTTCAGTCCAGCGGAGTCAAAAGATCCACTCCAGGTAGATACAGTGGGGATTAGTATTGGCACATGTATTCTTTCTTCGTCTGCTCCACTGTCATTATAAATATGTGCTGTTAGGGCTGGCAGCTCCACAATTGGCTTATTTACAGCGTTTGGCCAGAAGGGCTTGAAGAATGGGGCTAGTTCTGAACAGTGCACACCTCCTTTTCTTTGTGACAAGGTAGAACCGTAACTCTGCAAAAGACTTTCTGCTGCCTGTCTTTGTAAATTTACTTTTATCACTACTAACTACACTTTTTTTAGTATATGATCTACTTATCTACTGTTCCTAGTCGTTTTTTGGCAACTTTAGTGCAAACTAGGTCAATTTGCAGAAAGACAAATTTCCCAATAGATCACATTGATTTCACAAATGTTGAACATGATTTTTTCTACCACTTATTGGACCTAGGGTATTCGAATTCTATGGTGTATTAACTTGCTAACACATAACACATTTAGATCACCATGTTACCTTTTATTCTTTTGAAAATGCTATATTCACAGAAAACAACGTATTAACATGTTTTATAAGGTTCAGTTTTGTTTTTTATGCTCTGAGTCTCCCCTCCCTTTGCTCTTCACGCTAAGTCACTCCCCCTTCATCATCACATTATAATCAGCGCGCATCCCGCTTATCAGGTTTGTCAAGGTGTTGTGTACAGTTTTGTGTTATGTTTTGTACATTTATGGAGAATAAGGAGGGTTTGAATTGGGCTTGTGAGAGATTATTTACTAAAACATACATGGATGACATCTGAAATGTCCTCAGACATGTTTTTGATGAGGGAACAACATTATAACATGGTAGAAAGCTTAGTAAAAGCCAAAAGTAAATCTGTCAATTGGACAAAAAGGTAGTAGAAGACGTTTCACTGCTCATCGAAGCTGCTTCTTCAGTTCTGGTCAGATCACTGGTGGACACTGCCTTATATCTATCTGAAGGGAGGAGCTAACTACACTGAAACTGGAAACACCTATTGTTTACAGTTTCTGTATGTAGGCTTGGTCTATTGAGCTACATTAAGTGTGCACTGTGCCTGAGTCATACTTATCATATTCATACACCTCTTAATGGGTGTTTTTCACACCTACTGGCATCTTGGCTAGCCCTATTGTTCTCTTTGTTTCCTTTGTTTACTTTCTGAGGATGGAGTTGTAGATGGGAAAAGATGATGTCTAAGGCCCCCA
>KN471045.1:2528-13124 GCA_000787095.1 Periophthalmodon schlosseri
CAGTGTAGAGGCGCCCCTTCAGGCCCCCCCAGCTGCCCCCCTAAGAAAAGACACGGCACACCACCGGCCCCATGACCCGCACACCACCAGCCCTCCGCTGCCCTCCTAAGGACAACCGCCCCCACCACTGGCCCCAAAAGCACCCCACCACCGGCCTCGCGGTGCCCTCCACTTCTCATGTTGCACAGGGGCCTTTTTTACACCAGGCAACGAACAAAAGATGAAAACTAACCTCTTGCTTACACTGGCATATCAGACAGTCCTTACAAGATGCACTGTCCTTGTAATAAGTAAATAAATAAAAATGCTCCACAACCCACCTTACTCCACCCCACCAGCCCCTCCTCTACGCTGGTCAGCCCTGGACAAAACAGTGGACCTCTACAGACTTTTTCACTCCCCTGAGACACTGTAATTTTCCCTCTGTAACGATGTGCAATGGCTGGCGTAGACTGTGTCCTAGCAAGGGTTTGCATTATAATCGGTTGATGTTTTTAGATTTATTTATGTTTATTTATGATGATTTTATTATTTATTCTTTCTCATCTCTGTGTCTGTGTGGGTAAGCACTTTACATTTCTGCATTTGAGAGAGTGAAACCAAATGTTTGACCAGGCCACCATGACAATACGAGCACTTACCTAAGCCTACAACGTGTACAGTGGCCCCAGAGGACAAGTTGCATTCATTTCTTAAACTTAAAGCAAATTGCAAATGCTTCAAAGTGACGGTGTGTTGCTGTGATTAGCCTGAGGGCCACTGTAGGACGGAGATGGGTTTTTGAACAGCTTACAAACAAATGTTCTGTTGTTTCTGGGACAGCGGTCTCTATTGCGCAGAGGTGGGCAGGTGCATCAATGGCGTTTTGACTTTTGAATATGTTTACATACATTCTCTTCATTTGTCATCACAATACAAGATGGAAGATGGGACATGTTTGCATTGTCTGGATGCATAGCTGATGGACTCATAATCTCCTGCTGTTCTCCCTGTGAAAATGTGACTCAAGGTTGTGAGTTTACATCAGGGGTTTTACACTGTTTTTACACTTTTGTGGTACAGTGTGCCAGATGCATGTCTCCATGGAGACGCTATTGCTTTGCCTGGAATCCACAGTATGGCATTAACCCTTTATAGGCCCCCCTCTAATATAAATGAATAGGATGAAGGTCCAGTTCTGGCCCCCAAAAACCCTGGGGCCTGGGCATAGACTGTATGTATAAATGAACATAGCTAACCTGCTAGCTGCCATGTTCCAAATAAGAAGTGAGTATGGGCGCACTTCTGGCTCCATCGACTTCAATCCACTTTGTACTGAAAAACAGTCACACCTCTCTGCTGTCAGGCTCGTCATTTTGATCTTAAAATGTTCGTATTAACCCGCTCTACATGATCCTGGGGTTTTTGTGTCTGTAAATCAAGATATGAACATATCACAAAAAATCAGGCACCTTCTTTCCCCAAGGTTGCTCCCACTAGCGCTAGCAACAGGCTTGATTGACAGCGTTGCTAAGTGCCCGCTCCCTGCTAAACCAGCAGTGAGGGCAGGAAGAGGTGTCACCTTCAACAGCCTCGCTCCTGATTGGCTCTTTGGTTCAGTTTAGTTTATTTCAGTCACAGACAATGTTTTAACATTGACATTTCAATACATACATTGTCAATATGACAGTGACTGAAAAGGCTAAGTCAGAAGCAGAGCTTATAAAATGCCCACCTAGTTTACATGGTACATGCATTTGATTTAGACAAAACAATATAATAACTTTGGTTGCTATGATATTTGCGCTCAGAATTCCAAATGTGGAACTCAGCTCCAAATTGGCCCCTATAACTGCTTTAGCTTCAAGGAGCATTTGACTGGCTGTGGTTGACGTCACACTCCCTTAGTCCACTTCTTTATACAGTCTATGGGCCTGGGACAACAGACCCCTTTGTCCCCCCCTGTCGTCTCCCCTGACCCTTTATGATCTGCCATAGAACAAGTTCACCTAAGCCTTATTTTACGTGTTCACATTTCAAAGTTCATCAGTATTTTACAAATAAGACCATATTTAATAAATTAACTAAAATACCCAATAACTCACGAAACATGTAAAAAGCTTTAATTTTTTAAACATATTTTTCCCAAATACAGAATTTTGTTCATTTATGTCCAAAAGAGACAAAAGTGTTAAACTTGGTTTACAATACAGTGACATTATAATTGGCCTGTTTATCTGTTTGTTTTGATGTATATGCATGCAGGAGGTCATGAATGTGCTTTTTAAAGATCTTTACCTGCAAAAAGAATTACTACTTTATTTTACCACGCGTTTTTGTGTAAGTTGCTAAACATATATAGGGAAATGGGAAGCACTCCTGTAGGTCACAAAGGGTTCTTATCTATCTTATATTCATTAGGTGTTTTTGATGCTCAAAAATACCTTGAAAAACATATTTTCTTACTGAGAGCAGTGTCATCTCTACACAGGTCTGGCTTGTAATTAAAATGGTGCCAACACTTGCTGTTCAACTTAAAGATAGCTTTTTTTAATGCCATACTGTGGAATATGCCAGGTAAAGACTGGACCCATATTGTAAATCTATTCATGGGTTTCAGCTTCCTTGAGGACTTTTTCCCGTTCAGAAGATATAATATTGAGTTTGAAATTGTTAATCACTATGGCAATGATCCTTCTGAAACCCATGGATACAGCAATGTGTTACAATGTATGAGCTCCCTGGGATCCAGAATACACACTTCTTCAACACCGGTCTGTCAGTCTGGTCACTGGTGAATCTCCCAGAGTTCAGATGGATTTGATTGACAGATGGATTAGCCAATCAGGGATATGCATGGTTTGTCCATATCAAAACAAATATGTAAAAAAAAAGGAAAGGAAAAAAAAAAAAAAAATCACAGGAGTGAAAAACATTGTGGATTTCTGCAGAATCACGAGTGAGGCACTAAACTGCTATGGCAACGGTCCTTCTGAAACCCATGGACACAGCAGTTTGTTACAGTGAATGTGTTTACTGGTGTATGAATGTGCATTAATATGTCTGCCCACCCCTGCTGCTCCTACTCGGAGATATCTTTCCCATGTCTCTCCATTCTGTTTAAAACAACCACGGCTCCTCTGGTTTTCTAAGATCACACTGTTCTACTGCACTACTGCCACTGCACCTGCCCTCACTGCTCCGTCTCTTCTGGATGTACTTATGTGGATATGACGATGAATAAAGTTTAAAGCCACTTTCCGCTTTACTCTGACTAACTGTGCTCGTGTCGTCTGTGTCAGGCTGCCCCCTACAGGCTACCCTTCAGAACTGCACCCTTCTATTGCCTTGGAGTTTAGAAAGCAAGAGTGAAAAATTTTACTTTGAAGTTTGGTGTACTGTTTACAGACATCTAAACACTAAACCAGGTCTAAACCAGGATGTAAAGGTACAGTGTAGGGCTGTTAAAAGTTTCGAAAATCAGATACAAATCGATACTAAAACTAGTATCAAAACTAGATACTCATTTGAGCAAGTATCAGAACAAGTATAAAGATGTATTACCTGGACCACTGAGGGATTACACAGATATAAGGCCACATGGTAATATTAAAGAAAGTACTACCATTTAATGATGAAAATTACATTCTATTGTCTAAAGAAAGAGTGCTTTTTATTATCATGGTGGTATCAGAATCAGTATTGAGTATCGAGTCTATTCCTTAGTATTGAAATCAAGTTTGAAATTTTTGTATCATGACAACACTAGCACAGTATGTAACTTTCTGGAGGTGGCACGTCACACGCATGATTCCATGGAAACATAAAGTTAAAACCATACTTTGGAACATTCCTCATGGAGATAGATAGGTTTTATGCCATTCTGTGGAATATTATAGCCAAAGGAACAACATTTCCATGGAAACAAGCAGAAGGAGGTCCTCCTCCAGGCCAAATAAAAGTCACGTTTGTGGAGATGCAATCCCGCTCACAGTAAGGAGTGTAAGGATGTTTTTTATACGTTTTTCAGTGCAATAAACAAACGTATAATGAAAAAAAACATGCTTTTATTTTAGTCTGTTTTGGCTAAATGGTTACATACTGTGGTTTTAACTAAGCTCAGAATAAAATAGATAAAGATAGACTTATAAAGACAGAAAAATCATATTGATCCACAAGGGAAATGACACAGAAGCAAAAACATCACAGTATTAGAACAAAGAGTGAATAATGGACGAAGATACAAATCTACAGAACTATATCAAGTAGCAAAGGCCTTATTATTCAGACATATGTGTCCAAGTGAAATAAGACAGAAAATATATGCTGTCAACAAGAGCTTATGATACAGACATGACAAAACGCCAGTTAATAATAATAATAATAATAATAATAATAATAATAATTTTGTATTTATTAGATTTATCTAGTGCCAAAGCGTGTTACAGAGCATTATTCATTCGCTCCAAACCATAGTGGTAAGATACTATTGTAGCTACAGCTGTCCTGGGGCATGATGGAAGTGAGGCTGCCCTTCCCACCACCAACACTCACACACACACACACACACACACACACACACACACACACCACAGTCATACAATGTGGGTGAAGTTTCTTGCCTCAGGACACAACGTCATTTTTGCCACTAGCGCCCCACTGTGGCACCTGGTATTCCCAGCGGTCTCTCATCCAAGTACTGACCAGGCCCAGCCTTGCCTCAGCTTCTGAGATCTGACGAGTATGGCTGGTATGGCCACATGATGTACAGTTGTATAGAGTACATGGTTATCTATGACATAAGGTGAGATGTTGTAAGGTTGTGCTCCTCTCTGTTTTTAAAGTTCATACACCTTCATCTTGATGATATCAGACACTGCACGCAATACAGAGGAGTGGCTGTCCCTCCAGCAGAAAAGTTCCATAGTGCACCTTTAATTAGCCTAATACCCACCTGCATTCCCTGGTTTAGTTTAGCAATTGGGGTTTGTGCACCTGACCACAGCTTATCTATTCTCTGTCTATCTATTCTTATGATTAGGATTATTGTCATTATGAAGTCCAGATGATCCGTGACGCCTGTTGTCATGGAAACAACATGCCCCGGGGGTCCTCTGTTGTGTCAGGTCTGTATGTCTTTGTGTGGACCGTGTAGCACCTGTGCAGAGTGTGTGCGCCTGTGGTCAGTGCACCTGCCCCAGTGTGCAGCTGCCACACACACACACACACACACACACACACACACACACACACACACACACACACACTTTCCATGCATACATTGACTTTCATTCATTTCCTGAAGACTGATCCTACCCTTAAAACCTGTAGTACCCAATTACAGATATTAACAGCTCTTAAGCTCAAAATAAGCCTGCTGTGTACTGTCTGCATCTAATTATAAACTTTTGTATTGTTTGATAACCAGGAAGTGTGCTAGTTATTGTTAGATTGGTCTCTGAGAGTTGTGAAAAGTGCTTATAAATTTGGTGAATAATTAGGATGCTCTGAATGCATAAGCTAAGTGAGGAATAACTTTGAACAACTGCAGACCATTTAAAATGAACCAGTTTTGTTTTTTGTGTTTAAAAATCAGGTACAGGTACAGCACCTTTAACCATAGTCACTACTTGCCTAACCTTAACCTAACTCTGACCTGAGCTTATTTGAAGCCAGATGTGAACTTAAAACCATGTTGTTGATCTAATGAAAAAGGTCTTACCTAATTAACCAGACTTTTGTCCTCATAAGAGAGGCAGGTCCCCATGATGTGAGAGTGTGTGTACAGATTTTAGTCCCCGCAGTGTGATTAATACATGTCCACACACACACACACACAAACCACAAGAATCAAAACAGTTGATTCATAAAAGAGCAGAGATTTGTGTGTGTCCAGTCTTTAAACAAAGCCTGGGGTCAGAGCCTGGGGTCAGAGCACATACAGACTCAATTCAAATTATTGTTCACAGCTGCGGTTACATGCAGCCCAAAATCTCATTATTATCTGATATCTGGATCTTGAAAATCCCTTAAAGGGCCATATTACTCTATTTTCTGATCTATGTTATAATGTTGTTTTACTCATCACAAACAGACCTGGAGTTGTGTTTTGTTTCATTCTCACATGTTTAACACACAAACCCTGCATATTTAGGCTGAGTTCTTCTCTCAAACAGAAAACACTCTGTTCCACCTTGTGATGTCATATGGTAATACAGGAAGTGCTCCACTGTGTTTTTAAACTCCATACACCTTCACTAAAAACATTTGAATGATATAATTTCAGTCAGGGATTGCCCTCTACTGAACTAAAGGTAAAAGGAGCTATTAACTTGAAAACTACAGCTTCATGACATCACAAGGTGAAATAGAGAATTTTAAGCTTTGGAGATGTAGACGGACTAATAATGCAGGATTTCTCAAATGTGTGAATGAAACAAAACACAACTCCAGGTGTGTTTATGATGAGGTAACATTATAATATGACTTAAATCTCAAGAGTAAATTTTGTGTAATATTGGATCTTTAAATTACTCAAAAAATTTGATCATAATCTGATTTTGAGTGTGCATGTAACTGCAGTCAGTGAGAGAGCTCTGAGACATTCCCCTTTTCACAAACCAAAACACTGCTACTTTCATTTTGTTATGACATAATACAAGACCAGTCAAAAGTTTGGACACACTCTCTCATTCAGTGTTTTTTTTCTTTACTTTTACTACTTTACATTTTATATACATACAGAAGACATCAAATATATGCAGTGGTGGAAGGTAACGGCTTGACTAAATATATTTTTAATATTTTATATCCAAATCCTCAAAGCAGCCACCCTTTGCTTTGTCGAAAAATATTTTGTAGAGTTATTTATTTATTTTTTCTTTGTTACATAATTCCATATATCTTACTTTATATATCTGATGTCTTCTGTGTGTATCTAAAATGTAGAAAGTAGTAAAATAAAGGGAAAAAAAAACTGAATGAACTGAACTGAACTGAATGAGAGGGTGTGTTCAAACTTTATACTGGTAGAGTAACAAAAACATGTAATTCAATGTACACACATGACAGGTCAGACTGCTCATGTCACCAAACGTATGCTATTAAGATTTTACATTGTACCCATAGACTGTATATATAAATGGACATTGCTAACCTGCTAGCTGCCGTGTTCCATACAGGAAGTGAGCATGGGTGCACTTCCTGTATGGAATGACTCTGGCTCCAATTCACTTTACATCGAAAAACTGTGGCCCCTCTCTCTGTAACTGCTGCTGTCAGATTTTGTCATTTTGGTCTTAAAATGTTCATATTAACCCGTTCTACATGAACCTGGTGTTTATTTCGCTATTGTGTCCGTAAATCAAGATATGACCATTAATAAGAGACAAATCAGGGACCTTCTTTCCCCAAGGTCGCTTCCACTAGCGTTAGCAAAAGGTTTGATTGACAGCGTTGCTAAGCACCTGCTCCCTGCTAAACCAGCGGTGCAGGCAGGAAAACGTGTTACCCTCAACAGCCTTGCTCGGGATTGGTTCTTTGGTTGCTATGATACTTACGGTTGGAATTCCAAATATGGAACTCAGCTGCAGATTAGCCGTTTAACTGCTAGCCTTGATGAGCTTCATTTGACTGGAGCCGAACGCTGTGGGTGACGTCACACTCACTTAGTCCACTTTTTTATACAGGCTAGCTGGACACTTGAAGTTTATAATGTTACACTAGACGTGACATCAGACACATTTCCATAACTAACAAGCAACCACACTGTAAACAAGGGCCAAAGATTAGGCATTACTGTGACAAATACAAACAAAGATGATTTTTATTTTGTTCATGTTTAAACTGTCTGAAAACATGTTCTGTATGCTTAAATCATTCCTGCATTTTAGATGGAATTGTATGAGAAGGATACCTTTTACTTTTCTTCACAAACTGCCACTGGAGTGATGTAAAACAATTATAAATATTAGTACTATACCACCAGCAAATAGGATAAGTGTTATTATATGTTATTATATTACGTTATTATATAAGGCGTTTATAATCTACACGATGCCCCAGTCTGGGGGCCTAACCCACTGTAAATGGTAAACGGTCACATTTTTATATAGCGCTTTTACCTTCAAGGCACTCAAAGCGCTCTACATCAAGGAACCACTCACCCATTCACACACACATCCATACACCAGTGTACACAGACACTGGAGGTGAGGTAGCTCAAGTGTCTTGCCCAAGGGCACAGTGACAGTATTCATCTGTGGGAGTTGGAATCGCACTGCCAACCTGTGGGTCAGTGGATCTGACCGCTCAACCAATGATGTCATTAGCAAGGACTATGCCACAACAATAGTATACGATAAAGATATTTATTGATGATATGAATAGATGTGGAAGCTGGGTAGAGACTCAGGATGGGGGCTCTGTCTCAGGGGGTTAGCCCTGCTGATTCAAGACCCCCCAACCCGCTCTCTGTAGATGGTGACGTCTTTGAAAGATGAACAAGAGGCACGGGAGGGAGGGCCAAGAGAGCGGAGACAAACGGTGTTTCTGGGATAGGCTTGTATAAATAGGGAGGAGAAGGAGGCTGAGGCATGGTCCTGCTCCTGAATCTTAGCCAATCATATTAACTCATTTTATGTCGAGAGCGGGATTTGAACTGGCAACCTTCGGATCAGTGGACATCTCTCTACCAACTGAACACACTTGTTTTGTTTTTTTGAACAAAAACAAAGCAAAAGCCTATAAAACAATTTGCAAATGATTGTAAGCTATAATAACAGAACAAACACATGTGCAAAATGAAGTCTTCACTCAAACGTTTCTCGTATAAGCTCTTGTCTATGGACTCTACAATGATGAAAATATCTATTAAGAATTCAAAATATAGATGATAGAGTAGGCAAAAACTATACTCAAGTAAGAGTAACATTACTTCAAAATAATATTACTCAAGTAGAAGTACAAAGTAGTGGTCCAAGAAATAACTCAAGTAAGGGTGAAAAAAGTATTTGGAAAAGCCATTACTCAAGTAAGAGTAACTTAAAGAGTAACTGTCAGGACATCTGATTTATAATTTGAAGTGACTGTAATGTGAAGGGCAAAACATTAAATAAATGCACAAAATCTGGTATTTTCAAACAGACACAAAAATGAGACAAACTCAGTCATATCTGAAGGAGCTACAAGAAACACAAATGTTCAGATCATTTCATATTGTCAACATAAAGCTCAAGTCACTTGTAGACTTACTTACAGTGGGAAGAGGAACCACAACTTTTACTCAAGTAAGAATTATTCCAATAAAAAAAAATATTATGGGCAGTAAGAGAGTCCATCTAAATGAGCATAGGGTTGAAGGAACTACTCTTCAGAGCTGTTCTATGGCACGTGTAAGTCATGTACAAGGTGATGAAGCGAAGTCCTTCTCCAAATGAAACATCAAAGACATACATACACAGTGAAACAGGAGTGATGTTCCGTGATGAGCGGAACCAGGATGACCGTCTGGAGTCATCTGAAATCAAATGCCACCATCTAGAGGCAAACACGAGAAGCGCCTATGTAGAGTGAATGTGATAGTGATAGTCTCCAAAACCTTAACGTCTTGGAATGGAAAAAAACCCTGCATAATGATCTCAGACAGATACAGGATGTTTCACATGCAGTATATGCTCTAATATGCTGTAGTATGTTCCACATACTTGACTTTATGTCGAATGTAAAAGTCAAACATGAAAGCGCTTTAAAAATGTTCCATGTCAGCTCTGTTTGTGTTGGGAAAAGCCCGTTCACCATGACATAGCTCTATACATCATACGTCCTAAAGCCAATGCTTTTGGCATGTCTTATTCCGGACTGAACCAGTTTCAGGAGATTTGTCAAGAAGAGGGGAAAAAAACAAGAGCTTTGTGACGTCACATGTGACCAATCACAAATATCCAGGATACCCAACATGTGCATTTATCTGAAAAACTGTAACGCCGTGTTCCATAGACTCTTCCTTCATGCGCTCTTTGAACGCACCACTGTCCGGCGCGCGCTCACGACAAACTGCGCGTTCACATATGATCTGCGCGTTAACGCAAGCTGTGCGCGTTCACACAGAGCTCTGCTTGTCCCAGTCACGTGACAACTGCTAACCACGCCTGCGCACAGAAATACAAGATGGCGGAGAGTGCGGAACTGAAGGTAAGGCGCAGCCTAAAATCATTATAAATGTACCCGGTTGTGGAGCGGTAGAAAGCCCGTGCGCTGCGAGCTGGTGTCGGTACAGTGTGCCTCTGTACAGAGCCTCTCAGAGCCGCTCCTCACAGCGCTCAGAGCGCAGTGGGGAGTCTGAGGAGCCGCGAGCGCCAAAGCCTCCGTGAGCATGTTTATGTTGATATTGAGACGCGCGGCGAAGCTCCGTTTGCCTCCGTCTGCCGCTCCTCCGGCGCTCTCCGCTCCTCCAACTCCTCACCTGTTTAAACTAAGCACGGGTTTTGTATGTGCAGTGTGCAGGAGATGTGTGTTCTGATGGGCGGGTGGTTGCAGAAAAAAACCCCTGTAAAAACACAGGCTGTTGGCGACAGTGTCCAGACTGTGCGCTGCGCGGTGCGTTGGCTGCACATGACA
>JACM01067556.1:0-10756 GCA_000787095.1 Periophthalmodon schlosseri
GTCAAGACAGCCTGCAACGATGAATGTGTGGGCTTCGCCTACGCATTCATCGTTGCGAAAGCAATAGGCCCTACGCCCTGTAGGGGCTCGGGCCTAACAAACAGGTGTGTTAGTTTCAGTGTAGTGAACTCCTCCCTTCAGACAGATATAAGGCAGTGTCCAGCAGTGAACTCCTCCCTTCAGACAGATATAAGGCAGTGTCCAGCAGTAATCTGACCAGAACTGAAGAAACCACTTGGATAAGCAGCCAAACATCTTCACTATAACACTTTTGTACAGTTGACAGAAAGGAAATTTTCTTTTACTCTGTTCCACCTTGTGATGGCATGAAGTAGTATTTTTCATGTTAACAGCTCCTTTTACCTTTAGTTTAGTAGAGATTGGCAATTCCAGGGCATTTTTACTTTGGTTTCTAGTCTAACCCAAGTTGTAGATCCAACATGGCCGCAGCTTCGGTCTCTCATTAAACTGAGTATTAAATAAATAAAAGTATTTCCTCTGCTCCTTTGTCCTGTTACGTCTCATCCAGGGACAAATGCAGTTTCATTATATCTCCTGCTTCCAAATCAATGCTCACCAATCAATGCTTTAATAAACTTAGAGAGACGGATGGACAAAAGTGTCTCCACATAGCTTATAAAACATATAAGAGTTTGAATAAGAAATACAAGAGTTTGAATAAGGAATACAACAGTTTTAATAAGGAACACAAGAGTTTTAATAAGGAACATAAGAGTTTTAGTAAGGAACACAAGAGTCCAAGTTTGGATTCTACAGAGGAGCAACATTGTGAAGAATGAACCAGGGACCAAGACTTTGATTAAACTGCATTAAAAATGAAGTTTTTGTGAGGAGGACCTTGGAGATGTGAGAAGTACATCGATCTGGTCGCTGGTCCTGTGTAAAACTGGTTTAAATGTTTTAAAAGCTAAAGCCAGTTCAATAAGGGTCAAAGAGAGTAACACTACAAAAATACTACTACTGCAGTACAGTACCTATAGAACCTGTAGTATTTATAATACCTATAGTACCTATAGTACTTACAGTACCTATAGTACTTATAGTACCTAGCTGATGTTATCAACGTTCCCTGGGGCTGTGATGCTAACTGTAGGCTCTGCTGTGTCTGAAGCTCTGTTACTCAAGTTAGACTTTAACCTGAGTTCTATTTCATCCCTTCTGACCGCCAGAGGCGGTGCTTCAAGCACTGGATGATCACTCTTGTGCATGCACAGGTCGAGAATTAATAACAACAAATTCACCTGTGACCTTCTGGTGACTCATGTGAGGCTTTATAGTCATGTGACTCCAGAAACATAGTCCCTTTTTATTCTTCTCGCGCTAAGGTCAAGTGTGTTTGTTCCACACCTTTTTTCCCCCTTTGGTAGCAGCTTACTGCTCATGGCTGAGTCCCATGGCTTGTGATTGGAGTATATCACAGTTGGGGTAGCGAGTGCGACTCACCCCTCAGGGGCTGCGTAAGCTGCGCGGGGCTTAATGGAGTGCCCTACGTGGAGCGGCTGGATACTCCCTGATGCCAGTGAGGTGCACGTTTTCACATAGTGACGGTAAGTAGTTTTTACATTATTGATTGGAAGTGATACTGAGTTTGGTGGAGCTGGATTGGATTTGCTGCCGTTTTTGATTCAGCGTGACTTCTGTTCTGCCGCATTCGGCTAAGCTAGCATTGTTATTTTAGAACCGTGTTCAGTTCTTTAGCTCTATTTTTCGTGCCTTCAGTGGCATGGAGTGGTGTTTTCTGCTCGACCTGATCTACTGTCGGTCTTCATGGAGTCCTGGTGCTGTAGAGCCTGCATGGCCCAGCTTCAACCTGAAGATGGACATGATTTATGCCCCTTATGTTTGGGTGTGGACCACCTTAGGGAAGGTTTGACTGAGAATGCTTGCATGAGTTGCAGCATTATGCCTAGATCCCTGTGTGCTGATCGCCTGGCAGCGTTTCGTGGGAGCTGGGACCTTGGCGCCCTCTGATTTACAGGACACGCAGTTGCCAGCAAGCGGGAAGGTGATGAAAAAGCGCTCTGCTGTTGGCGGCACTTCCCCTATTCCGTGTAAGCGCAGCAAAGGGGATCGCTCTGCGGGGTTATCCTTGAAGATGTATAGCCTTACTTCAGAACTCACTAAAATGAAAGCTCTCCTTGAATCCATGCAGACTCGGGATGGCGACCAGCGGGCTGTTGCTAAGGATGATGCCCTGTCTGTGGCAACATTGGATATGCACTTCCATGACACTGACCCGCATACTGGGGACGGTTTGGATGCATGTTCGGACATATCAGAGTTGAGCTCACGCAACTCTACCTGCTCTCAGGGAGGTGATGATGACTCAGCTGCCTCCTCTTTACGTGTGGCGTTTGCACGTCTGCATTTAGAGGCACCTGCTATGCAGCCTACGGTTTCTAGTGCATTTTTTAGATGGCTGGGCTCTGCATCTTCCTTTTTGGTTCCCCCCTCTACGGAGTATATTAAGGAACTACGTGCCTGCTGGACGGATACAAAAGCATTCTCTAAGCCGATGTCTGATGGAAGGCTTCTTGCTGCCATGCAGGACGCGCCTAAGTTTGGTCAGGGGCATATACCTGCGATTGAACCAGCTGTGGCCTCCCTTATAGTGGCTCCAGATGAGACTCTGAGACCCGATGCCAGGTGCCCGCGATCTCAGTGCCAGGCTACTGATGAATTGCTGTGCAAGGCTTACGACTCTGGGGCTTGCATGGGTCGTATTGGCAATTCACTGTCCCATTTGTTGTTGGGTCTAGCAACTTCACTAGAGGCTTCTAATATTGATGGGGCCACGCAAGGCTTGGTCGACACGTCTCTTCAAGCGTTTGCCTTTATGTCAAGGGAGCTTGGCCGCCTGCTATCCGTCCTGACTCAGGTGCGTTGGCAGGTCTGGTTGGCACAATCTCCCTTGATGGAGACGTGTAGGAGGACTTTGAGAGGGTTACTCGTGGTTCCAGGTGAGCTTTTTGGAGAGGCTGCGCTGGAGGCTCTGCAAAGGACAGCCCAGGCCTCTCAGACTAGACATCAGCTGGCAGGCCTTCTCCTCTTTCGACTGTTTCTGGCCCTACTGCTACACACCTGCAGACCTACGCTGTGCCACCGAGCCCATTTGTGGCTCCTTGGCAGCCCATTACAAAGTCTGGCCACTCCCAGAGTGATCGCCCCAGGACTTCACATGTGCCTAGGTCGTCACAGGTGGGTCACCAGCCCTCCAGGCTGTACACAAATAGGAACTCACAATACAGGAACTCTTGGACCGTGGTCTGTTGCCTTTGACATTAAAGTTATATGTGGCTGCAATATCTTGCTGGCATGGTGGCGTGAATGGTAACACTGTGGGCAATGATAAGAACGTTTCCCTTTTTTTGAAAGGTGCCAGATGGCTTCACCCACCTACACAAACAGTGGCTCCATCATGGGATCTGTTGTTGGTTCTGGAGACTCTTCAGGCTCAGCCATTTGAGCCTATTGCCCAAGCAGACATTAAGTGGCTGTCGCTTAAGACCGCATTTCTCCTTGCCATGGCTTCTGGTAAGCGTGTCGGTGAACTGCAGGCCCTGTCCATCAATGAGTCCTGCTGTAGATGGTATTCTGATGGTTCAGGTGTAACACTCTGGCCTAATGTCTCTTTCCTCCCGAAGGTGTTATCTTTTGCAGGCAATGCCCAACTGCTCCAGTTGGCGAGGTTTGGCACGGGATCTACTTCAGAGCCTTTATGCCCTGTCTGTGCCTTGGAGGCTTATATATGGATTACTGCAGGTGTGTGACAGTCGGACAATCTCTTTGTGTGTTATGCCGGCCCACGTAAGGATCGGGCTCTCTCTACACAGCGCCTTTCGGTGGGTTGTAGAGATCATTAAACATACTTATGCCTCGCAGGGGAGTGTGTGAGATGCCATTCAACTAGGGGCCTTTCTACCTCCTGGGCTGCTATGCATGGAGTTCCCGTAAATGTGATCTGTGCCGCGGCCTCTTGGACCTCACTCTCCACGTTTGCCAGATTTTATCGGGTGAATGTCGCAGACTCCCATCCTCTGGACAGAGTGTTACGCCAGCGTCATTCTTCATGATGAGGTGGGTTGTGCTTGACGTGGACCGTGGATTCCTCAAGACCATGTTGTTACAAGTCATCCAGTGCTTGAAGCACCGCCTCTGGCGGTCAGAAGGGATGAAACAGAACGAAAGTTACATATGTAACTACTGTTCTATGAATCCCGGATGACCACCAGAGGTCTCTGTCCCTCGGAATCCTCGTGCCCTCGTGGGAAGGTTAAGGGACTATGCAGAGTGTTACGCCAGCGTCATTCTTCATGATGAGGTGGGTTGTGCTTGACGTGGACCGTGGATTCCTCAAGACCATGTTGTTACAAGTCATCCAGTGCTTGAAGCACCGCCTCTGGCGGTCAGAAGGGATGAAACAGAACGAAAGTTACATATGTAACTACTGTTCTATGAATCCCGGATGACCACCAGAGGTCTCTGTCCCTCGGAATCCTCGTGCCCTCGTGGGAAGGTTAAGGGACTATGCTTCTGGAGTCACGTGACTATATAGCCTCACGTGGGTTACCGGAAGGTCACAGGTGGATTTGTTGTTATTAATTCTCGACCTGTGCATGCACAAGAGTGATCATCCAGTGCTTGAAGCACCGTCTCTGGCGGTCATCTGGGATTCATAGAACCGTAGTTACATACGTAACTTTTGCTTTGTTTTAAATTAACACAATCTGACCATAAAGAAGTGACTTAGCTGAGCTACAACAGGTGAGCTGATTTGTGCTGTTAAACACGTCCCTCTCAAATAACATCACAGTCACAAGCTAGCTAGCACTCGGGTTGATCACCCTAACCCAGGTGAGAGGCCAGGTGAGGAGAGGGGCCAGATGAGGGGAAGAGGAGGAGCCAGGTGAGGGGAGGGGCCAGATGAGGAGAGGAGGAGGGGCCAGGTGAGGAGAAAGGGAACAGGTTTCATGTCTGCCATCTACTGGTAAAAAAAAGCTTTAAAGGCAATTTTATTTTACTACTACGACTAATGGTAAGACTCTACAGGCTCTAAACACACGAAAAACCCTTTTATAACAAAGACAGCAGCGTTTAAAATCAAAATAGAATCAACTGTTTCTGATGTTCATCAATCACACATTTCTTTACACACTTCATACAGAGACGAGAAGCCTCCAGTCTCCAGATTTCAGCTTTTATTTGGTTAATAATGTATAAACTACTCAAATATAGGGCTGTCAAAAGTATCGAAAATCAGATACTAAAGCTAGTATCAAAACCAGATCCTCATTTTTCGCAGGTGTTGATACTAAAAAGTCCCACTGACAGAAATGAACCTTTCCTGAATATGTTTCGAATTATCTCTCTGTATCTTTAGTATAAGTATAAGACACATAGACTAGTACACGCCCATGGACCACTATGGAACCTACTGGACACTGAGGGATTACACAGATATAAGGCCACATGGGAATAGAAAACAAAATACCAACATTTAATGTGGAACATCACAGTATATTTGCGAAAGAAATAGTGTTTTATTATCATCGTGGTATCGGAATTGGTATCAAGTATCGAGTCTGTTCCTTAGTATCAAAATCAAATTTTAGTATCGTGACTTTAGTCTACTAAAATAATTGTTAATGGCAGCCCAATTAATCAATAATTTTACTTCAAAATACTCAAGTGCAAAGAGTAACCCAAACTTTTACTCAAGTAAGAGTACTGTTACACTGTACTACCATATCTTCCGAACTATAAGTCACACTTTTTTTCATAGTTTGGCCAGGGGTGCGACTAATACTCAGATGTGATTTATATGTGAAATATATGTTTTCTTCATCATTATCATGCATTTTTGGCTGGTGCGGCTTATACTCCGGTGCGACTTATACTCCGGAAAATACGGTAGATATTACTCAAGTAAGAGCAGTGTTACACTGTACTATA
This sequence comes from Periophthalmodon schlosseri, assembly GCA_000787095.1. Lineage (NCBI taxonomy): Eukaryota > Metazoa > Chordata > Actinopteri > Gobiiformes > Gobiidae > Periophthalmodon > Periophthalmodon schlosseri. The sequence continues at coordinate 5,974 of JACM01067556.1, forward strand.
TATTACTCGAGTAAGACTACTGTTATGCTGTACAATATCTTACTCAAGTAAGAGTACTGTTACACTGTACTACATATTACTCAAGTAGGAGTAAATGTACAGAGTGTGAAACTACTCTTGCCTAGTCCATCAATAGACTCCCCGCAGCAGTTAGCATTAGCTTTAGCCCTGTTTGAATAAGATAAATGGATGGTGATGCTAGTTCAGGCTACGTCGCTAACACCCGCAAATCCTCTCCTTGTAGCACATTAATCATGCTAATCCTTTACACTTGGGATCTCGTGTCTGGCCACAATATTCAAATCAGAGCAATTACAACGTGAACTTTTTATCCTAGCATTAAAATGACCTATTAGCGAAGTGGCTAAAGATACGAGCGCTAGTGTTTTACAAGGGAAAGGAGAGAGAAAGGCCGAATGCTTCAGACAGTCTCAGAGGGGACACACAGATGTGTTAATGTCATGTATGGGCCATTATGTAATGTTTTAATGGGACTACACTGGTTCCTATCAGATAGAATGCTGTTTGAAATATCACTAAAAAGGTTAAAGAAGCACTCTTTAACTTTCCTGGTGGAGGTTAAGGGATGGAGATGTTATTGATTGGTCTATAATGTTTAAAGACAGGGTATAATGTTGTTCCCTCATCAAAAACATGGAGAGGTCATCCATGCATGTTTGTTACTATTTGAACCCTCCCTATGTTTATGTTTGTACAAGGCTCTGCCCACAAGCCTGCGTCACTCATGCACAACAATTCTCCATAAATATACAAAAACATGATACAAAACTGTACACAGCAACTTGACAAACCTGATGTGATGTGCAGTAGTTTCATTAGTGGGATGCAGCTGATTGTCTTGCGATAGTGCACTGAAGGGGGAGTGACATTTTCAAAAGAATGAAAGGAAACATGGTGATCTAAATATGTTATGTTTTAGCAGTAAATAAATACCCCCTCTTTAATACCCAATAGAAGTAAAATACCCCCTCTTTAGCAGTATGGTATTAAACTTGTATATCTCTATGGAGACAAGGCAAGTTACAGGTCAGATCTGTGGAGTGTGCATGTTTTTCATGGTATTTTTGAGGAATAAAAACACCTGTTATTTAATGATTGACTGTAATGCTATACTGTTGAACATTAGCGGCATAGCAATAACATCTCCATAGCGACACGCAGGCTCCAGACCTTCCTTCAAATATTACTTAGTGCACCTTTAATGTTGAAATATCGTTAAAATGTTAAAAATGTTAAAGAAGCACTGCGTAACTTTCCTAGTGGAAGGTCCATGGATGCAGATGTTATGGCTTGGTCTGTGATGTTTGACAGTATGGCATTAGTAAACATTTCTATCTCTATGGAGACAAGTAGGTGAGTTACAAGTTGGCTCTGTGCAGAGGCGAGTACGCTCACACTAAGAATGTATGTTTTTAAGCAATAAAATCAGCTGTAATTGAATTCATGCAAGACAGAAGTTTAGTACTGTGTAACATTCCAGGCAAAGCAATAACATCTCCATGGAGACGAGCAGGTGGTGCAAACTCCACCAGAAATGTTACACAGTGCACTTTTAAAACCACAGTGTAACTTTTACAGTAAAATAAAAGCTTTTTCTTAATTGTGTTTACTGCACTGAAAAAAACATTCCATCCTTAATGGAAGCCACAAACCTGACTCTTAACCTGACTCCAGCCGAAACTGGAGACAATAGTTGTTTACAGTTTCAGTGTAGTTAGCCCCTCCCTTCAGGTAGATATAAGGCAGTGTCCACCAGCAATCTGACTAGAACTGAAGAAGCGGTTTGGATGAGCAGCGAAACGTCTTCACTCCTACAACGATTTGTCCAGTTGACAGATTTAGACTTCGTCTTTTGCTATGTAGACGAAATAGATGCTCTACACTAATCCAGCTATGGCCTAAAATTCAAGTTTCCCAAAAGGAGTAATCAAAAATCACAATTAAAAACATTAAAAATGTCACCGTGCGCCCCCTTAAAAAGTGAAAATACATAACGCCAATGGAAGAAGAGTCCAAACCTTTTTAAACGTAGAAAGATGAAACTTAGCATGAAAATAGCCCATGTCATGACAAGTAAAAAAATATATTATGACCCCATCCTAAACCCAACAGGAAGTCAGTCATTGTGGGTGGAACCCAATTTTTTCAAAAATTTTACTTCTCATGCGGTGTCCTATTGCCCGCACAGTGGCAATCCAGATGCAGATATACAATTTATATAGCTGTGGTATTACACTGTTCTACAGTGCCCACTTGAACTTTTGAATGGGACTCAAAAAGTTACTAAATGTCACAGACATTTGAAATGTCTGTCACAAATGTCTCATCCATCTTGCCATACTGAACAAAAAAGCCTATTATTATTATTATTATTATTATTATTATTATTATTATTATTATTATTATTATTATTATTATTATTATTATTATTATTATTATTATTATTATTATTATTATTATCTCTTTTGTATTATATATTTTCTTTTTCTTTTTTTTTCCTCTCTTTTCTCTTTAAACATAGTTCCTAAGGTATTATCATTATTCTATTATTCTATTGTTATTGCTTTTTTGTGTTTATCTCTTAGATCATTCTTCATGTTTGCATAATTATTTATTATGGTATACTGTACGCTCTCATCATTATTATTATTTTAACCACTTTTGGAGCGATGTGATCAATTTCTTTTACTTATTTTATTTTTCTTCATTATTTTATTATTTATTTTATTATTATTACTTTAATAACATTTTTTTTTTCCTCTCCACCTTAATTTTTTACTCATTTACATTCTCTATATCTTCTTTTCTCATTTACAAATAGTACTAGCATTCTCCTCTGCTGTCCCCAACTTACCCCCTCCAAAATCACAGAAATATCACACACCCATCTCTTTCATTTAATATTCTTAACTGGCAACATCCCATGGATGTGGAGGGCAGGTTGTCCCTCTACATAAAGGTGGTGATACAAGTGACCTTAATAACTGTCGTCCAGTTTCAAAATGACCAGGTCTAGCAAAGACTCTTGACTCTAGTAAACTCTCAGTTATGGCCCTTTCTCTAAATGAACTATATCCTGGATCCGCAGCATCAGGTTTTGCCTGATGCTGTGGATCCTGTGGATGCCTTGGACAAGAAGCAATAGTGGGCGGCGCTCTTTGTTGACTTGTCTAAGACTTTTGATAACTTAGACTCGAATATTCTCCTAAATAAACGTGCGTCCCTTGGTTTTGATACGATTTCTCTACATTGGTTCACCTCATACTTTTCAAATAGATCACAATCAGCAATGGCAGATGGATACATATCTCCATGGTCAATAATAAAAAGGGTGTTCCCCAAGGTTCAATCCTTGGCCCATTACCTTTTACTTTGTATATTAATAATACTTTCCCCTCATCTTCCTATTGTACTGCTCATGTTTATGCAGATGACACAGTTTTGTTTTATCACAGGCACTGCTCAGGAGGCTCTACCCAAATCACAAATGCATTTGATATTTTTTAACTGTCACCTCCTAACCTCATCCAAAACTAAAACTATGCACTTCACCACGTGATGGGCTCCTACGACCCCATCTACACTTTAAATGGTGACCCCATTGAACAACTCCCTCATTTTAAATACCTCGGTATATGGTTGTGCAGCAGGCATTTTAAAACACACATTGACAACCTTTTAGAAAAAAAACCCCTTAAAACTCAAATAGGTTTTGTTTACAGGAATAAGGCCTGTTTTTCATTTAAAAATAGAAAAACATTAATTCAGTCTACGATACTGGTCTTCACTTGATTATGGTTACATTATTTATATACACGCTCACTGTAACCCTCACCACCGTGACCTGTACAGCAGGGTTGGCTGGACCTCACTGCAGACCCACAGACTTATACACACCCACATCTTCATTTACAAAACTATACTGGCAAAACTTCCACACCATCTAAGCTCCCTTATTCAACTGAATTCTCATCATTACCATAGCAGGTCTGTGGAGAGACTGACCTTAGCAGTACCACAAATTTGCACAAAGCAAGGGAAAATTGGTTTTAGATGCTATGCCCCTCATTTATGGAACACTCTCATAAACTCAAACTAAACAGTGTAATTCCCTCAAGTGAATGTAAACACATTGTTTCTGTCATTTTTCCAGTCCAGTGTAATTGTTTTAACTGAAGCCTGAGGACTACAGGGTCGGTAAATATTTAAATGTATATTTTACTATGTATCTTATTCATTGTAAATGTTTTATAATTTAAGTGTTAAGTGTACCAGTTTGTAATAAACATGTTGACAGAAAACAAGGCGTGTGCTTCTTACCTGTGAATACGGGGCATTACAATACATTTAGAACAGGTGAGCGGGTGAGCAGGTGGGCAGGCAGAATGTCTTCAGTCAAAACTGGAAAAACAGAATCAGGAAAGTAATATAAAAAATTCTAAATTGCCGACCATCAAACAGAAAATCTGACAGCTTCTCTCTAGAGACGAGGAATGACTGCAGAGGCGAGTACCAGCCTCAGGAAGACTCCGCCCAAGCAGGCGAGTACCAGCTCCACCCACACAAGTGAGTACCAGCCTTAGGAAGACTCCACCCAAGCAGGTGAGTACCAGCCTCAGGAAGACTCCACCCACCCAAGTGAGTACCAGCCTCAGGAAGACTCCGCCCACACAGGCGACTACCAGCCTCAGGAAGACTCCGCCCACGCAGGTGAGTACCATCTCTGCCCAAGCAGGTGAGTACCAGCCTCAGGAAGACTCCA
>KN471046.1:0-14714 GCA_000787095.1 Periophthalmodon schlosseri
TTGTATTGTTCTATATTTTAACAGGGCACTCAGAAGAGAGTCTGAGTACTCTCAGTGGCAGTGTTGTGAAGTAATTGAATACATATTCAGAATACTAATTTTTGAGTAACTAATTGTAACTACATACATTTTCAAAGCATTCTTCTCATCACTGCTCATTGGGCTCTCTCTGTATAAATGAAGATAAATAAAATGAATGAAATATTACTACTTTAGTTCAAGCTCAAACTCAAAGAACTACTTCTGATTTAAACATACATGCCAATGCATAGTTTTAAAATAATTTTCATAATCTTTTCTTTCTCCAAATTACGAACTTCTCTCCAAACCTCATGCTTTTACTAACAGAAGACTGGCTGTAGACCTCTCCTCCCAAACCAAACATGAAGCTATGAGCTGACCTGGCTGAGCTGCAGGTGGAGGTCCCTCTTATCTGTGGTCAAGGCGGAGTTGAGGACGGACATTTTGTCCAGGGCATCCTGTGTCTCATCCAGCCGTCTCTTCAGAAGTGTCTCTGAGGAAGACAGACGCAGTTCCACCTCCCTGCTCTGAGGGGCAGCACACAGACAGTCAGCCAAAAGAGACACCACAGTCATTCCAAACAAAAGTCAGGGTTGTTTAGAAACCATGAAATAATTCTTTACACAACAAAATCACAAGACAAACATATAAAAACATTCATTAAAATGTGCAAAAAATGTCCTTGTACGGTTTGTGTCTGCTGTACTTGTGCGTGTTACCTTTGTCAGAGCGTCTCGTGCGTCTGCAGCCTCTTCTTTAGCCCTCTGTCTGTCCAGCTGCTCCTGCTGCAGTGCCGCCTGCAGGAGCCACAGGAGTATTACAACATTAGGTTATTGGAACACAAAGACCACAGGGCTAAACCAGAGCAGAAGCAGAGTCACAGGAGAATTACAACATTAGATTATTAGATTACAAAGACCATCGGGCTAAACCCGAGTAGAAGAGTCACCGTGAGGGTGTGGATGTCCTGTCTCTGCTGGCTCTCCCTCTGAGTCAGCTGGGCCTTCTGCAGGAGCTCCTGTTCCACCCTGAAACAGCAGAGATTTTAAGTGACAGACATGACATAACTTGTGGATGTGACGGGTGTGAGTGCCTGTACCTCCGCTCAGCCTGCTCTTCCAAGGCCTGTCTCCTTCTCTCCTCTTCCTCCCTCTCTGCCCTCAGTCTGTCTCTGTCCCTCTGCAGCTCCTGGACCTCCGAGCGCAGGGCTGTGCTGTCCTCCTGCTCCCTAACATCAGGGTATGAATAAGAATAATGAACCAGGGAAAAGACATCATCCAGGACAAATACTGTTAAAGTACACTGCCTGGCCAAAAAAAAAGTCGCCACCAAAAAAACTCTAATATTTGGCTGGACCACCTTTAGCTTTGATTATGGCATTCGCTGTGGCATTGTTTCGATTAGCTTCTGCAATGTCACAAGATTTATTTCCATCCAGTGTTGCATTCATTTTTCACCAAGATCTTGCATTGATGATGGTAGAGTCCGACCACTGCTCAAAGCCTTCTGCAGCACATCCCAAAGATTCTCAATGGGGTTAAGGTCTGGACTCTGTGGTGGCCAATCCATGTGTGAAAATTATGTCTCATGCTCCCTGAACCACTCTTTCACAATTTGAGCCCGATGAATCCTGTCATTGTCATCTTGGAATATGCCCGTGCCCTCAGGGAAGAAAAAATACATTGATGGAATAACCTGGTCATTCAGTATATTCAGGTGAGGTCAGCTGACCTCATTCTTTGAGCACATACTGTTGCTGAACCTATATATAATTATCCAATAGGAGGCTCGTACCTATTTGCTTAATTAAATCCAGGTGGCGACTTTTTTTTTGGCCAGGCAGTGTATTACCACACACTGTGCTGAACCTATATATAATTATCCAATAGGAGGCTCGTACCTATTTGCTTAATTAAATCCAGGTGGCGACTTTTTTTTTGGCCAGGCAGTGTATTACATCATAGTGTAATCTATGCATATGAATAAACTAAAGTCTAGACAAGACAACAGTTGTCCTCTTCACTTGCTTCTGAATACATGTAAATCTGAGGATTGAGAAGCAGCAGTGGGACCTGTGGAGGTGGTCCAGGGCCTCACAGAGCTCCGTCTGCACATGTCTGAGAGAAGCTTCCAGAGAGCTCTTCTTTTGCTCCCCCTGTGTGAGCTCCGTCTGCAGAGCGCTCCTCTCCTGATCAACCTGTGTAAGCTTCATCTGCAGGGCGCTCCTCTCCTGCTCCTCCTGTGTGAGCTCCATCTGCAGAGCACTCCTGTCCTCTTCCAGCCCACGGACATGCTGCTCGAGAGCCTAGGACAGAACCACACTCATCTATTTAATATACTCATTACTGGCAAAAATTAAAACAATATAAACATGGCAGTGACTGCAGACAGTGATAATGTCAAAGTGCCAGGGTCTGGTCTTGAACAACCCTAGGTTTCCAAACATATGATGTAACCATTATACTACTGTTTATTAATTTGTACATACTGCAGAAGAGCTGAGTAACATATCCAGTATGGAGAGCTCTTTACAATTGAAGTCAATGGAAAAAATGTATTCTATTTGAATTTAATAAAAGCTATAAGTGACATATGTGAAAAGTAATAGCAGGAAAGAGAAAAATCGGACGATTGTGAAGAGGTATCAAGTGCAATTTTTATTTTAGTGTTAAGAATTTGAAAGGTGCCAAAAAATGGGAAGAAAGGGGAAAATACAAGAGCAAATAGTGATGACCTCACACAGTCACTCAATTGATGTCGTCATGCAATCACTCAAAAATTAAACAATATTATTAAAGCCACAAGCGGCGATGATAGCCCTTGCCCCCATGCCTCTCCCATGTGAATGCCAGGGAGTCGCGACAGCCCCTGCATCGCGACAGCCCCTGCATCGCGACAGCCCCTGCATCACAATTGTCTCTGCCTAGTGACCACCTTTGAATTGCGCCCACCCCTGATTTGTGACCTGTGTCAATTTTCAATCACTTTGCACTTTGCAGTTTTGAGTCATAGCACCATTCATTAGAATGGGCAGTTTGGATGACCGTAGGGCAAAAAACTAGGTCTAATTATGTTTCATGATCAGGGGCACATAAAGGAATTTTCAGCAAAATTTTGACAATTTTTTGTCAAAGTCATTTTTTTCTCCCCAGTCCTTTTAATGGCACTGTAGCACTGATCATTAAGTGTGAATTATGAATTTAATTGGTGTCAGCCAGTGTATAAATGACTCAAATTTCAGCCTGGTCGGACTAAGCATTTGTGTGAAAGATTTTTAAAAGTTTTTTTTCCCAAATCTTTGCGCTCCTGCTGGCCAACCATGAAAAATGTCCAAGGTTCATAATAAACATTTTCATCTTCCCCTCATGTATAGAATTTAATCCCCAAGTTTCGTACAAATCAGATAATGTTGACGTTTTATGTGTAGGCCATGTTTAGGCCAGAATCCCACAATTGTTATTCAAATCTGAGCTATGTAGGCCAATGTCCATGGTCGTGAAAAGTCATTAAAGAAACATTAAATGAAGGTGTTTTTCACACGTACTACGCAAAAACCATAAAGAGTACCCCCCAAAAAATTATAATTTTTGAATGTAACAGAATTTTCTGCAAAGTTTCACCAATTAATGTAAAAGTAATTTTTTTCTTCCCATTGTAATCTTTGTGCGTTCCTATAGGTGTCGCTCTAGTATTGATTATTGTGTTTACATTGATATGTCAATCAGTGGCAGCCAATGTATAAGTGATTCAAATTTCAACACACTCAGACTAAGCATTTTTTTTTTTTTTTTTTAGGAGTCTTTGCGTGCCTGCTGGCAAACTGAAAAATGACCCATATCCATAATGGAATTTTTTGCATCTTCTCATGCATAGATTTTAATCCCCAAGTTTTGTACAAATCAAATAATGTTGACAATTCATGTCTATGGTAGGAGGCGCTATAGTGTACACTTTTCATATGCTCCATAGTCCATTATATTTGAGCCAGGAGGATGCATTAGTGACTGAAATTTGAAGTCTCTAGGGCAGTGCCTATGGCTATGAGAAGTCATCAAAGAAACAGGAAATGAAGGTGTTTTTCACCGGCGTGCTACAGAAAAATTGATAACTTTTGTAAATCTATGTCTCTCCATGTGGCATGTCAAATCTGAGCTTGTTTGGACCAAAAACCAAGGACTTGATTGGTTTCATACAAAGGCAGAAAAAGTGACAACAGAATTTCAATCCAATATGGCCGACTTCCTGTTCATCATAGGGCAGTGCTCCAATTCAACTTCAGGCTTGTCTCATGGAGCTCTGTCACTATTCTGAATTTCATGAGCCTACTCCACAATTTGCCTGTTCCCACTCCCAATGGGGTCCAATTTGTGGTTGTGCTGTTGAATTGGTACGTTTCGGGCATTGTCATGATGCCCATTTTATAAAATTTTTTGTTGGGCTGGTCATTCTTATAGCCCCATCTATTTGGGGGGAAAAATAATAAGAAACCGACCAGGAACAATACCCCTCGCCAGTTACTTCATTACTGGCTCGGGCTAATGAAACCTAGCATGGGAAGAAGGACTCAGTTTACACCTGAGAGTGCTGTGTCTGACCTGCAGTTGGTGCTGGTTCCTCTGAAGGGCGCCCTCTGTCTGACTGATGACCCCTAGTAGAGAGGACAGGTCCTGGGTGAGGATACCCTCATGGGAGACAGCAGGTAATGGACAGCTCAGGAGGAGGGCCTTAAAACAGCAGCAGAGGTGGTCTGATGACAGACCTTCTCACGGTAGGCCAAACTTAAATTAAGACAAATTAAGTCTTTTTTGTACTAAGCCTGCAAACCCTGAAGTTTAAACCTCTACAAACATGATTCTTCTATTAGTTTAGCAGTTCATATCCAGGTCTTCTCACAGATGTTAATACTCAAAGTTATTCTGAACTGTATCCTGAACCACAATATCTGTCAGAGGAATCACAATTAAACCTTTATGGTAAATATGTCCTCACCAGGCTGAGCAGCGCAGCACTCACGGCCTGCAGGTTGGACTGGGCCAATCTCAGTCTATCACACTCCTGCCTGTGCTCCAACAGACACAAGGAGGTGCTGTGTAGCCTACATCAGCACAGGAAGAGCAGGGAGGGACAGGGACAACACATAACAGGTGAACACAGTGAAATCAGCATATGGAAACATGTCATTGGCTTTGGTTCATTTCAAAATGTATATAATATTTGAATATATACCATATAAATATATAAATACCATATGATATGATATAGACCCCAGGAAGACTAGCAACCTAATGGGGATCCAAATATAAAGATCCAAATAAAGAATATGCTATATAGTCTATATAAAGATGTGTATGCTAAATAGGAGCTGGACCTGACACAATAGATTGGAGCTGGGATTGAATTGCCAACTTTCCAGTTATAATCTAGAAAATGTTGCACACTGTTTTTGCAATCAAGACGCTTCGGCTCCCATCACAAAGCCATTTTACATTTGATGGTACTGGCTTGAGACAGTAGGATTTATGATTGAGTTATGCTGAAGATGAGACAACCGTAAAAACGCATAATGATGTTAGCTGTAAACAAGGGCAGGGCAGTTTCACTCTAAAACTCCTCCCTTTGGGGTTGGATTTAGTTGACTCAGAGTAGGCTAAATTTTGGTATCTCAAGTAGGCCTGTCACAATAACACATTTTGAAGTTCGATATATTGCTGAAGTAAATATAGATGATAAACGATAATATTGAAACTCATTTACACCACTGACATAGTAATGGCAAATTTAAACCACAAAAATAATTCTAAATGTACGATACTGTTAAAAAAAATTGCAAGCTGCAATAAATAAACAGCTGATTGAAACCCTATAGTACTTAGTTTGCATCTGTAATGAATCATAGAAATTATTAATTCAACCTTTTACAGCTTAAATCTTATTCTATAGCCAAAAAATAACCAAAAAGTTTCCAGTAATGCAAAGAAAAGGTTCTTCTCTACATTGAACCACTCCTGGAGGAACGAGGGATTACATCGCTTGTCTTCCAGTTATAACACATCAACCAACCTCTACCACCTGAACTACATTTGCATAAGGAAATATCTAAAAATTAGACAAACACTGGTGCAATGTATTTGAAATAAGATCATTATAACATGCAAATGGTATATTTTTCATTTGGGAATGTAAAGAAATGAGAAGTATATTTGCCACTCCAGTGCTTTTTCCTGTGTAGACTCTGAACACCTGACTGGGCGACAGGTGCGTCGGAGGAGAAGCACTTGAAAGGTTAAGAAGATTCCCGCACACTGTCTCACTCTTGGTTCACTTTTATTCACACAACGTTTCGGTCCTTCTGACCTTCCTCAGGTAAGAAGGACCGAAATGTCATGTGAATAAAAGTGAACCAAGAGTGAGACAGTGTGCGGGAGTCTTCTTAACCACTCCAGTGCTTTGAAAATTATGATTTTAGTTTATCCCCAGACATCACCAAACACTTACTCCTCCTTCAGCTTCTCTAGCTCAGCATTCTCCTGGATCTGTGTGTCTTCAACAGGGCTCAGCTCGTCCAGATGGAATGTCCCCAATGAGACAGAGGACACCACGACAGGGGACAGAGGATGGGTATGGAGAGAGGAGTCTGCTGTCATGGTGGAGGACAGGGGAGGGGGAGGCAAAGCGGGGTGTGCAGAGGGAACAGAAGGAGCGAGGACCGGAGCGAGGACAGGAGGAGAGGAGGGGGGAGGGAGGACAGGGGCAGGAGATGAAAGGGGAGGAGAGGAGAGGGGAGGGGCATGAATAGTAGACAGGGATACAGTAGCAGGTAGTGAAGAGCTCTGGTTGAGTCTGAGTGAGTTACAGGAGGACAGCACTGATGTGGACAGTCGAGACAAGTCTGCTCTCAGCTGCCACAGGTCCCTGCACACAACGGGACAGAATCATCTATAAGTCACAGGGTGTCACAAGATTTGGAAATACCAGGACAGATGAGAGTGAAAAGAATCTAACGTTTGACCACTCAGAGACAAGAATCTGGCTGCTGTACACCAAACAAGCACCTGGTGTGATGTGCTCAGATCTAATAAAACCAATCTCTGTCTGTACACCACAGGGAAGTATAATTTCATTGTTTGATTCCTTTATTGTCAATGAATGAGAAAACAATCAAAAAGCTAGCATATTTTAATTTATAGGTTATGCCTAGATGGAACCCATACCCACTGTTTAATCACTGTATTACATTAAAGCCCCAGTATGTCACTTTTTTGCCAAAAAATATACTAAAAATAGCATGTTTTTTCATTATAGATGTTTTTATTGTCTACTTTGAGTGGGCTTGCATATCCACAATCCTGAATCTTTTTTGGCCTGAAGGAAGGCCTCTTCCTGCCTGTTTCCATGGAAATGTTGTTCCTTTGATATTAATCTTCCACAGTATGGCATAAAACGTATCTATCTCCATTGAGAATGTTCCGAAGTATGGTTTTAACTTTCTATTTCCATGGAATCATGCAGTTGACTTTCTACCTCCAGGAAGTTACATCCTATCACTTTAAACAGACCTCCACACTTTTGAAATCTGATTTTAATATGATTGAAACAAAATACAATTGTGCACATGTGTGTGATGCATGCGTCTTTATGTACTGCTTGACACAGACATACAGTTGAAACCAGGAGTTTACATGCACTATATAAAAAGCTTTTTTTTCTCACTGTCTGACAGGAAATCAGACTAAACATTTCCTGTTTTGAGTCAATTAGGATTACCAAAATTATTTCTATTTGCTAAATGCCAGAATAATGTATTTATTTAGACAAATTTTCATTACTTTCTTCAAAGTCAGAAGTACATACTGTAAGATTACTATGCATTTAAACAATTTGGGAAAACCCAGATGATGATGTCATGTCTTTGGAAGCTTCTGATAGGTTTACTGACAACATCTGAGTTCATTAAAGACAAACCTGTGGATGTATTTGGAGGCACACCTGAAACACATCACCTCTTTATGTAGCATCATGGGAAAGTCAAAAGAAAACAGCCAAAATATCAGGAAGAGAATTGTGGATTTGCACAAGTCTGGTTCATCCTTGGGTGCAATTTCCAGATGCCTGAAGGTGCCACGTTCATCTGTTCAAATGTATGTCCAGCCATAATACCACTCAGGAAGAAGACGGGTTCTGTGTCCCAGAGGTGAATGTGCTTTGGTCCGAAATGTGCATCTCAACCCAAGAACAAAAGCAAAAGACCTTGTGAAGATGCTGACAGAAGCTGGTAAGAGTGTGTCATCATCCACAGTGAAACAAGTACATCAACATGGGCTGAAAGGTCACTCTGCCAGGAAGAAGCCATTACTCCAAAAGAAACATAAAAAAAGCCAGATTACAGTTTGCAAATGCACACAGGGACAAAGACCTTAATTTTTGGAGACATGTCCTGTGGTCTGACGAAAATAAAATTGAACTGTTTGGAAATAATGAGCATTGTTACCTTTGGAGGAAAAAGGGGGAAGGTTGCAAGCCTGAGAACACCATCCCATGTGTGAAATACGGGGGTGGCAGCATCATGTTGTGGGGTTGTACTGCAGCAGAAGGGACTGGTGCACTTCACAAAATAGATGGCATCATGAGGAAAGAACATTATGTGGAAGCAGCATCTCAAGATATCAGCCAGGAGGTTAAAGCTTGGGCGCAAATGGGTCTTCCAAATGGACAATGACCCAAAGCATACTGTCAAACTGGTAACAAAGTGGCTTAAGGATAACAAAGTCAATGTTTTGGAGTGGCCATCACAAAGCCCTGATCTCAGTCCTACTGAAAATTTATGGGCAGACCTGAAAAAGAATGTGTGAGCAAGGCGGCCTACAAACTTGGCTCAATTACTCTCGTTCTTTCATGGGCCAAAATTCCTGCCAACTATTGTGAGAAGCTTATGGAAGGATATCCAAAACGTTTTACCCGAGTCATACAGTTTAAAGGCAATGGTACCAAATACTTAAGAAATGTATGTAAACTGAAAAATTGTCTAAAAAAATCTTTCTCTCATTGTTCTGATATTTAGCGAATAGAAATAATTTTAGTAATCCTAATTGACCTATGTGTCTTTTCATATAGTGTATGTAAACTTCTGGTTTCAACTGTAAGTGCTGTTCCATTCAGTACATCATTCATTGGTATGATGTTGTGTAATTTGTGGCTTAGTCTGGGTTATCGAGCATGAATTCAAATTCTAATTGGTCAGCTGGCACTGACTCCGCCACCTGTTCAGTGAACATGCCTGGCTTCATTCAGAAAATTTGGGGTAGACAGAGCAAGTTTTGCCTGCTTTGAACCTGCTTTGAAGTACCACTTATTCAGCGTTACACATATCCAGGGCGGTCTATCCTAGTAAGAGGAACATATCCAGGATAAGTTAAGGGGGGCAACAGTGGCTCAGTGGTTAGAGCAGTGGTCCCCCAACCTGAAGGTCGGAGGCTTGTTTCCCACTCGGACCAAGTTCTGTCGTTGTGTCCTTGGGCAAGACACTTCACCCACATTGCTTAGTATGAAAGTGGTGTGTGCTGAATGATTTGGTGGTGGTAGATGGGCCGATGCCGCAGATTGCCAGCCTCGCTTCTGTCAGTCTGCCCCAGGGGAGCTGTGGCTGCAATAGCAGCTTACCATCACCAAGGGTGGAGGGAATGAATAATGATTAATGAATACAGTGTAGTGCTTTGAGAGGCTTTGACAGGCCTGTAAAAGTGTAAGACATTATTATTATTAAGTTCAGCCAGTTTCAGAGTCAAGGCCTCAGGTTTAACACTGTCCTGTGATTGTCCACACCTGTCTGAGGCCATCCTGAGTGAGTGCCACTGACGCTTGAGCTGGACCACAGCCCTCCACACAGACAGCAGCACACCCTGGTGGTGAGTCCTGACCACTGCACTGCTCTGAAACACAAACACACTGTGAGGAGGACACACAGGGACACACAGGGGCAGAAAGACACGCGGGGACAAGAGTATGCCCTAGTGATGAGTCCTGACCACTGCACTGCTCTGAAACACAAACACAGAGGGACAGGAGGACAAACAGGAACAGGACAACAAACAGGGACAGGAGCGCGCCCTGGTGGTGAGTCCGGACCACTGCACTGCTCTGCAACACAAACACACTGTGAGGAGAACAGACAGAGACGGGGGACACACAGGGACAAGAGCATGCCCTTGTGGTGAGTCCTGACCACTGCACTGCTCTGAAACACAAACACATAGTGATGAGGACACACAGGGAGAGGGGGACATACAGGGACAGGAGCACTCCCTGGTGGTGAGTGCGGACCACTGCACTGTTCTGCAACACAAACACAGTGAGGAGGACACACAGGGACACAGAGAGGACAGATAGGGGCAGGATAGCATTCTGATGGCAGCTCAATCCCAGGAAGATAACCACTCGGATGGAAGTTAACATGCAATGCTAGAATAACAAAAGGAAACTATGACTTAAAAGCAATATTTCACATCTGCACACCTCCCTCTCCGTCTGCCAATCAGCCTCCCGGTGCTCCGCCTCATTCACAGCTCTGGACCAATCAGCCATCAGCTTCTTTAGGTCCTCCCTCAGTGTGGCATTGCTCTGCTCTGATTGGCTGAGTTCCTCTCGGAGAAGTGCATTGGTGTGAGCCAAAGCCTGGGATCTGAGACGCACAGTTAGGACATGTTCAACCATTTATGAAAACAAGAAAACCAGATGTCTGTGTAATCCCTCAGTCGTCCGGGTCTGATCCATAGTAAAAGACATGGATCAGACCTGGACGACTGAGGGATTACACAGACATCTTCTCAAGAACTATTGGTAAACCACTGTCAAACTGGTAAGAGAGCTGGAAAATATTACCAAGAAATTAGCAGAGAATAAGAATCACTTATGGTTTAACCTTAGATGCCAACAGAATCAGGTAATACCCAAGGTATTATAGAGGAAGGAATTAGCCGTCTGAATTTTCTTATTGATAACCTGAAGTTTAAAACAGAAGTCTTAAAAAGCAGGATAGCTACTTTAGCCCCAGAAGAAATAGCTCAGAGGATTAATCTAACCAGACCTTAGACTGAAAGTAACAGCTGAACTGAGCAGCGTTAAACCTCCTCCCTCCAACATAACATCAGAGGAAAGGAAGGCTCTCACTGTTCTAGAAAAGGATCACAGCGTCAACATTTTGCGAGCTGACACTGTGATCCTGAACTCAGCTGATTACGAGACTAAGGTGAACAGCCTCCTCAGTGACACCACCATCTATGAATTACTGAAACGAGACCCTTCTAGTGGGTACAAGAAGAAAATCATACCCTGCTTACAGAAGCTGGAGAAGGAAGAAGTCATTGATAGACAGCTGTATCGGACCAAATCTGCCAACTGCTGGAAATTTGTTTAAATACCACATATTTCCAGTTTAGAGGGAACTTCTACAGGCAAATCCACGGCTGTGCCATAGGCTCACCGGTCTCTCCTATTATGGCTAATTTCTATATGTAACAATTTGAACAGGATGGATTGGCCTCATTTCCAGGCACTCCACCCACGCACTGATATCGATATGTGGATGACAACTGGACTAAAATCAAAATTCAAGATCTGGAACTCTTTACTGCACATATTAATGCTGTGGATCCAAACCTCAAGTTCACACGGGAAGAGGCTAAGGAGAACAAACTGACCTTCTTAGATTGTGCAGTAACTATAGGAGAGGACCGAGGACTCCAGGTAGAAGTCTTCAGGAAACCCACACACACTGACCAATACCTGCTGTTTGATTCACACCATCCACTGCAGCACAAACTCAGAGTTATCCGTACTCTACAACACAGAGCTCAAGTGGTGGCAACAAACAGAGAAGGAAAAGTGAAGGAGGAACAACACGTGGAGCAAGCCCTCTCTGCTTGTGGATATCCAAAATGGGCCTTCAATAGATCTAAGAGAGCTAAAAAACAGAACAATAGGGAATTTGAACCTAGAAGAAAAGGTGTAACTATTCCTTACACAGCTGGTGTATCTGAAAAGCTTCAGAGAATTTTTAGACAGTATGAAATTCCGGTCAATTTCAAACCTACAAACACTTTAAGAAAGAAACTGGTTCATCCAAAGGGCAAAACCCCACGCCATAAACAAAGTAATGTGATTTACTCCACTCAGTGTAGTGAAGAACACAGTGAGCGGTACATTGGAGAAGCTAAAAAGCCACTCCATAAGAGAATGTGCCAACACCATCGCAAGAGCTCCTCTGGATCCCAGTCCGCCGTACAGCTCCAAAGCCACTAACCACTCCTTTGAAGATAGTGAGGTACAAATCTTAGCCAGAGAAAAGAAATGGTTTGAGAGGGGAGTTAAAGAAGCAATTTTCGTTAGGAAAGACAATCCTTCCTTGAACAGGAATGGGGGCCTGAGACATAATCTCTCACAGATCTGTGATTCCATCCTCAGACCAAAAGCAAACAAAAGAAACAAAGAGACAATAGAGCGAGCCAGTAGGGCCATTAAAGGTTGAATCATCATCATCTTTGCCCCATCTATAACGCTATCCTCAGACCCAGAGCAAACAAAGGAAACAAAAAGAACTAAGATTTTGCCACAGTCCTACCTACACCTCAAATGTTTCTTATGTTAAAGTGCATATGACAAGTTTTCATGTTTTTCTTATTGACTTGGTTTGGTGGGATAGTACCTGTGGTAAATATTTATATCATAGTTTTAAATCAGTTAAGTGGTTGTTGTGGAAAAAAAGTTGAGGAAAAGCACAAAAATATAGGAAGTAGCCATCAGCTCTAAAACAGAATCCCTCTACCTATGTCATCAACATGAAAAATTCCATCAAAAATGCAGAGACCATTTACACACATTTTTCGGACAGTTTAAACATTAATTTAACAAAATAAATGTGTTGTCATTTATCTTGTCTAATCATAACTAGTGTGTAATTTTGTCGTGTTTGGCCCTTGTAAACATTATAGTTAGTAAGCAAGCATGGAATTACCTCTATGCATGGCACATCTGCTGCCTGTGTCCCATCAGGAAGTAAAATTATAAACTTCACCAAAATTAGAAAAGCTAGAAAAAACTAGGCAAGACTTGTGCTAAAATCGTAAATCTAATGATGTTCGCTGTGTTTTAGTGAAATGTGTAGTCTAATCTGTCATATACATTTTAAGCGACTGAAAACAAAAAGTGAGGGGTACATTCAATAGTGTGTGCGTTCTGTGTGGCTTATTAGGGACACATACCTTTGTTGTTCCTCCTCCAGCCTGATGAGGGCACTCTCCAGAGAGTGGCTGTGCTGGTCTTGGAGCCTCTGCTGCAGGAAACAGCATAGGCCGTGTCCCATTTCGACAAATGCACACTTCGAAGTACCATTCGAAGTGCCGCTCGAAGTACCCGCCTGACGAAAGTTACTCCTCAGTGTAGCCGCCATCTTACCGAAATGGGACAGGCCTACACCACAGAGTGTACTTCAACCGCTGTCTGTGCACTTACGTTACGTATGTTATGTTACGTCGCTGAAATAATTAGTTTTATTTTTAATTCTTTATTATTTAATAGAAGAAGAGTCAAGGTGTCGTCGTCGCAGCCGTTTATTTCTGTTTAGATTGAATGAAGTAAGGAATTAATCTTTCCCTTTGAATATCAATAGGCAAAAATAGAAGAGTCAAGGTGTCGTCGTCGCAGCCGTTTATTTCTGTTTAGATTGAATGAAGTAAGGAATTAATCTTTCCCTTTGAATATCAATAGGCAAATATAAGGTTTGAGGTGATTTTTGCCCAACTGTAGCTACTACATAAGTTTAACAATTTAATTTAATTTGATCTGTGGCTAAACTACTTTAATACCAGTAGAGGGCACAGTTTACCTTCTATGCCGTGCCAGTTCATTTCTTCTTATCATTCTTATTATTGCAATAATAATTTCTAATGATAATAATGTATTATTCTTCTTTTTATTGTCTGGGAATAACTGCACATTCCTTTATTCAATGTAACTTTTTTTGTTTCCCCAAACCTGCCCTGAAGAATGTACTGCAAAATAAACCTGTGCCAGTGCTGGGAAGGTTTTTAAACCAGCACGAACATTTAAACGTGTATTGCATAGCACACTCCATTTTCTTCTCTTTTTTGTGTAGGCGTGGTGCATGATGGGATATAGCAGTGCGCGAAGTGTGTGTGGACGCGCGCTTCGGCTATGGCCGATCTCCATGGAAACACTGGAAACACAGGGCACATTTGTCGGGCGCATTCGTCGTCATTGAAATGGGACAGCCCTTGTCGCACCGGAAGTTACGTAAGTGCCCTTCGATGCACCCGACGAAGTGTGCATTTGGAGAAATGGGACACGGCCATAGAGTTACAGAAGAAGAGCATGATCATGTGATCTCATGTGGGCTTGTCTCTATTACAGCAAATGTGTGCAACTGTTATTTTATAATATAAATAAAAACTAAATATGTGTGGACTAGGCATGGAACAATATGAAATTGAATAAAATATTAAAATAGCTGACAGTCTGGTGATACAATCGCCATTATCACAATTATACAAAATGTACTGTAAACAATTATTGTCCACCCAGGGTTTCTCAAATTGTGGTACACGCAGTGGCGGGCCGTCAGGGCCAGCAAGGCCTTCTCTGCTGGCCTAAATATACTCAGAAAAGTGAATTTATTTTATTTT
>KN471047.1:6786-18797 GCA_000787095.1 Periophthalmodon schlosseri
TATTAAGGTTTTTAACGTGCATATCTTCATTTAGGGACAAAATAGCAAAAATAAAAATACCATGATCGTGTAGAGCGGGTTAATATGAACGTTTTAAGATAAAAATGACGGGCCTGACAGCAGAAGTTACAGAGAGAGGAGCGACAGCTTTTCAATAGAAAAAGAACTGGAGCCAGAGTCGGCTAGCAGGTTAGCTACGTGCATTTATATATATAGTCTAAGCTATTAAACATTATTGAAGAACGTTGTGATATCAGCAATTTCCATGATATCACGCAAGTAACGCGCCGCCTTCACAAAGCTGCACGGTGTTGCTTTAATCCTCTGCACTGTAAAGGAGCATCTTGACATTTAAGCTATGGAAAAAAAAAAAAAAATTCTCAATATGTAGTTGAAATAAGAGTTCACTATTTAATCTAAGCTCCTCTCTGCTCTGGGCCAAAACACTCCTCATAGCCGTGCCTAATGAGTGGTGGTGATTGTTAATGTCAGACTATTAGGCCGGCCCATAACAGGAGCAGCTGGAGCGAGTGCTTTTGTCCTCCCATAATCAGCAGGTCAGCGCCAGGATTATTAGCATTAGCCACCGGTCGGACTTTTATTAAACACCAGCAAATCCCATCAGAAATGTGAGAAGGAGCCAGGGAACTTTCATTTTCACCCCGGCGCTCAGGGCAGTCTGGGATACCGAGAGCCAATTCAGCAAGGTGTTATGTGAGGTAAGGGATATGGAGCGTCATTTGAGAGTCTGATCGCGCTTGTTTGTTCAATATATTGTGAAAATTGTAAAACGTAATTGAATCATATTGTTAAAATTACATATGTGTTTATTTGCGAAATATATACGTGTAAAACTGCAACATGTGAATCATTTATCAGACATGTTGAGAACTGCCTCAAATTTAGTTCTTATCACAAAATACTGTATCTATCTGCCACCAGGCCATGTTACAGGTCAGATCTGTGGAGAAGCAAGCCCGCTCAAAGTGAGAATGCGTGTTTTCTCTTTTTTTCCGAATGTATGAATTTTTTAACGTTGTTCCCTCATCAAAAACATGCCTGAAGAGGTTTTATATGTCATCAGTGCATGTTTGAGTAATCTAGCGATCTCTGCCAGGCCTTTTTTTGAACCCTCTTTACCATTGTGTCCAATGCTCAGCCCACGAGCCCACGCCACCCATGCTCCCGTCAGCCCGGTCACATAACACATTTTGAAGCACGATATATTGCTGAAGTATATATAGACGGTAATATTGAAAGTAATTTATGCCACTGTCACAATAACCCAAGAGCAGATTTATACCACAAAAACTATTCTAAAAAAATCAATAAATTAAAAAAAATTAAAAATCATGAGCTACAATAAATAAACAACAAACACTGTATTGTATTGTATTTATAATGAGTCAAAGAAGTTATTTATTCAGCCTTCTACAGCTCAAATCTGATCATATTACAGGGAAATGAGGAAAAAATCCTCTGATAGTACAAAGAAAAAGTTCCAAATATATATAATAATATAAATAATAATAAGGGAGGGGGGCTCAGAGTGTCAAAAAACGTATTAAACATATTGACACTGTGTTTTCTGCCAATATAGCATTTTTAAAACAATAAAAGGTAACACGGTGGTCTAAATATGCAGTGTGTTAGCAGTTAATAATGTAAAACCCCCTTTAATGGAAACATGCGCCGAAAGTCCACAGAGCTGCATTAGCAAAAACAACATGAAAAGTAAACAAAAAAGCTGTGTAAATGAGATTTCTAGGTTTCGTGACGACACTACGCAGATCTCTTGATGACTAAGGATAACAAAGACCTTTAAGAATTAAACACATAACTAGGTATGCTTTTATACAATGCCACATTATATATAGTATTTAAAGCCGGTTAAAATAAGGTATTGTAAGGATTTTGTCATTGCAGTACTTGAAGGCATCAGTAGGGCGGCAGTGATCCCGCTTCTGACCCTTAAGGATTGAGATATCTGATCTCTAAACCCTACCTTAAGCTCTGATATGTTGAAATCCTGATTTTTAGTTTTATAGCAAAATCAGAAAATTGATTACACTGCTGCCTCTGCTCACTTCACACATGCTCGTGTTGTTTCAGGGAATTAGCCGCGCGCGACAAATGCTAATGAGGAAAACAATAACAGCAGGTGCAGAGTGGGTTTAAGGATAACTGCATATTTGATGTTTTGACACTGTTCGGTACGGTAATGTTACACAACTGTGACTGCCTCGTCTGCTCGCTCCACCGCGTGTTTCGAAGCAAGGCCAAAGCTTCATTTGCGGTGCAGCGCCGAGCCGTTTACCTGTAAGCTGCGTGGGGACATGTACAGGGCCCGTTAAGACACGAAGAGGGTCAAGAAAAACATTGTTCCATTAAACACACATTGATTCAACCAATTTCAGATTTGCCAGGACATGTATTGATATAGTTTGTTGAAATAGACAATTTGCAAAGACTACGCATTCAACTTTTTTGATTTAGGACGCCACGAACGATTCTGCAAAATATGACTTGGGTGACGGTTCACACCTTAGGGTAGTTAAATGGGCTTAACTAATAACAGATACTGCTTACTGTAAACAACTAGGGTGTGTTAAATCCCTATCCCAATTCTACCCCTTAGCTCTTTGCCTTAGCTCTTCCCCTTCATTTTGCGCGGTTACGAGAGGCGAAGGGCTATCCCAGTTCTCTTTAGCAGCAAGGGGTAGGGCTAAGGCAAAGGTCTGTGCAACCCTTCAAACGAAGCAAATTGGGATACACACTTCAAACCAAGGGGTAGTGGGAGTTTTAAGAAAGCAGGAAATGGGTTTGCTAAATAAACTCAAATGTCATCAACAAGCACTGTAATGACATTTATAAGGTCATAGCATTGTTCTGTAGTGTTTTTGTTCACTTTGCACCACTGTAATCCGCTCAAAGTGGAGCAGTTGCTTGTTTTGCATTGTCGCTACAGCGCATTGGCCACAGCACATGCCCCAGTCCACCTGCTCTGCTGCTGTGGAGTTTACAAACTTTACCGGAGCAACAGACCCGAGTTGTATTTTATTTCACATTTACGCCAGATATCACTACCGTTGGGGACCGATTCTCGGAGGTCAAAGCACTACGCAGCGGAATTGCCAAAACAAGGGCTGTCCCATTTCCAAGTGCTGTGTTTTCAGCCCTTGCCCTTGGCTCTCAATTTGAAGGGGTAGGGGTCCAAAAAAAGAGAACTGGGATTGGCCCTTAGTTTCAGTGTAGTTTGCTAGCTCCTGGATTCAGGAAGATATTAAGGCAGTAACTTACGAGTATCCTGTCATACGTCTTGCCCCAGTACATTGTATAAGCAGCTCTTTAGGTCAAAATAGGTCTGCATCTAAAAAAACAAAAAAACAAAAAAACAAAAAAACATTTTATGGTCAGAGAATCAGGAAGTGCACGTTCTTGTTAACTTTACCGTCACAGCAAAACTCCGCACTGGTGTCTGTGAGTCGTGAAAAGCACTTCTCATCGCGTGAATAATTAGGATGGTCGGAATTCATAAGGTAAGTGAGGAATAACTTGGGATCACTGCAAACCGTTTAAAATGAACTTGTTCTGTTTTTCATTTTTAAGACAGTAAAAATCAGGTACAGCGCCTTTCGGTTTTACCAGGAGACTGATACAATATATATTTAATAGGCAATTAGTAAAGCCTGCATGCGCATTTTACTTTCGGATAACAGCAAAATTTGGACGCTACCTTCAAACTGAATACAGCGCCGTATACTTTCCACCAGTCAGCAACAAAACATGCTACTAGAAGAACGGGAGTCGCATCTCACCACCATCGGCCTCCAGAAATCGTCCTATGGGAACCCTCTCGTGGGCGCAGAACGAGGGGGAAGCCGATCGAAAGCTACATGGACCTGCTGAAAACTGATGCTCGTGTCACAGCCATGGAAGAGCTCGCAGTGTGTGTGGAGAACAGACAAGTAAAAGTAAGTAAAATATTAATTGACTGGACAATGCTGACCTAAGAAAGACATCCTTCACCACGGATTACTTTTTGTGAAGACCAAATAAAAGTTTCAGGCTACAAAATAGTATTCTAAGCCTTTATCAGAAAAGCAAAGTAACTGACATGTCTACGTTGGAAAGAAAACAAAAAGTTCATTCAAATCACTAGCCATTAATCAAATCAAAATCAGTTTATTTGTTCCCGAAGTGCAATTTAAGCACATAGAGCAGTAAAATACAATAATATTAGAAACAAAAGTCTCAGCTAGGGTCATCAGATCCGGTGTCAGGGCAGTTTGAGGAGTGTAAAGGGACAAAAATGTCCCTCTGCTGTGTCTTCTGTGTCCTGCAGCATCACAGCAGTGTCCAGGGGGAACCAGGTGAGCTCTGGAGATATAACAGGAAAGCCTCTTCTAAGCCCCTCTCTCCACTCTGTTGTTTCAGTTGGTGATGAGACAGGCCATTCCCCCTGGAACGTCTTCTGCCATATTTGGTGTAGAAAGCCCGTTGCATTGTTGTAAAAAGTCTGTAGTGTTTCAGATGGATACGATATAGGAAAAACAAACTGCTCAAATCACACAATCCAATAGTCCTTGACTTCTGTCCTTCGAACTGTACAAGCTGCACTTCTTAGTTGGTCAAAATCCCCAAATATTAAGTTAAAAATGTAACATAAATATTTTAAAAAGTTGAAAAACTGCTCAGCGTGCCAGCCAATCAATCGCAAGAGCAGCCAACCACGACTATGACATTGACATTTTGCCTCCTTTATGGAATTCTGAATATTCTGATGTCATAGCAAGAGTCTAAAAAGTAAAATATATATATATAATAAAAAATGGATTTAATGGGTACATGCACACTTACTTGATTCATATCAGATTCATAAGATTATTAAAACTGCATGTACGGCAAACTCATCTGATCTCTTTCTGATCATGGTTTTGTGGTTTGCATGTCATTTAAATAATCTTAAGGTTCAGAAATCTGAAAATAATCAGATTTTGGTCTGCCTGTAAACTTTTAATCTTTTCAACTGATGTGTCTGTATTTTTGCAAAATGTAAATCATAATATTGACGTACATCTTTACAGTGAAGAACATGAATAAGCTCTTCAACACATATGGAACAGATAGACCCAACATTAAAGAGGGGGTATTATGGTTCTATGAGGTATTAATTGCACACGTAACATATTTATATCACCATGTACCTTTTAGCCTTTTACTTTTACTACTAACTACTACTGTAATAATAATACACTTTATTTATATAGTACTTTTCAGGACACTCAAAATCGCTTTAGAGAACAATATTAAAAAAAAGAGCTTGAAAATGCCATATTTGCCAAAAAAAAATTACATATTAACATAATAAGTTTCAGTTTCATTTTTGACACTCTGGGTCCCCCCTCCATCTGCTCCCTCTGCTAAGTCACGCCCCCTTCAGAGCGCCATCACAACACAATCAGTGTGCATTCTGCTAATCTGCTACTGCACATCGCAACAGGTTTGTGACGTTGTAGTGTATTGTTTTGTATCCTGCCTCTGGGTGCTACAGGAGCACGGATGATGTAGGCTTCTGGGCTAAGTCTTGAAGAGAATCGTATTGGTAACCGTAAGGAGCGTTCAAATAAGGCCCGGGACGGATCACTAAATTACTCAAACATGCACGGATGACGTCTAAAACCTCTCCAGGTGTGTTTTTTCATGAAGGAGCAGCATTATAACATGATAGAAATCTCCAGAAAGTCAATTTTGCATTATATCCCCTCTTTAACTTTACAAATCAAAGTAAGAAGTGAACCCAAAAATCTACATCATCTCAGCTAAGATCTAACTGATTTGTCTTGCATTCACATTTGGCACATTCTCAGTAGCCAATCTCTTTACGAAGTCCTTATTCTCAAACGCAGAGGCTGGCTGTCAGATCTGCTAAATGAGTTTTACTCTGGACACTTTTAACTTTTTCTCCTGCTCCGAAGAGACGTGGAGAGGCCCGCGTGCCGGATCTGGTTATCCTGACGGAGATTCAGACGGACAGGCGGAGACGCTACCCATCCTCTCATTTCGTTTGTTTGGTTCAATCATGGACGGACGAACGCGAACATGAAGAACGCCGCCGGAGTTGACACTAACGCAATTCAGAGTAAAAAGACATCATAGCTTTTATTGTGAAAGCGGGTGTTGATATTGTGTGATATTTGCAACAGAAAGAGATCAAACTTTGGCTTGTCAGTTGTACTCAATAGTCGGCAAATTGGCCGAGGCATTACGTATTGGAAAATGGTATAAATAGCCACCGCGTTCCCTTAGAATTGTAAGGTTCTGTCTGGCGTTATTCATATGTTGTTCCTGGAGACCTTCTGTACAGTATTATCAAGATTTTGTTGGGTTTAGTACATTTTTTAAGTTTTAATGAGCAAATCCCATTTCCTGATTCCATTGTGCTCTATAAGTGGTTTGAAATTTAAACCTTAGCGTGTCAGAGCTACCGAGAAAATTGTTATTTAGAGCAGGCCGGGGACCAAACTGGACCATGGGGCATCTGGTACCAGGGTCCAGACGAAAATGTCATATCTTTAAATGGAGTTTTTTTCTTTTTGTTTAGACATTTTTTTTCCAACTATGGCTAAGAGTTTTAGCCTAGGGATTTTGTGCTGTTAGTACCGGCCACGCCCCCCTCCACCAGTGAAACCTGTGAAATCCACGTGTGAAAAAAATTGTATACTTATTACTGGTCCTTACGATAAAAAAGGTTGGGAGCTCCGAGGATAGACTATATTTGCCCAGGGTGTCACTAGACCTAGACCTACTGCAGTACAAGTAGTACTTTTTTTTTCTTGGTACAGTAGCCATGCGTACACAGTTAATGTCAGATTGATATGTGCGGCAGAATTGAGTTCCACCCATTATCAGTCTGGAATGGCTCTCGTGGGGAACACTCCGACTGCCATGCTTTAATATTAAACAATATCGTTTTTGCCTGAATTGGTGTGTAGCATCACACCTTTCGTTTCTTATGCTTGGTACCTTGTTATTAATAAAGCTTTTTTTGTTGGAAAATATACTTCCTGCTCCGCACCAAAAGTCATGTGGACTACTGGGATTACTACTACTACTGGATTACTGGGAGCTGTACAAGATGGATTCTGGTGAGTTTGAAAACTCCTCGTGACAATCCAGTTTGCAGCATAAGGTTAAACCAGGTACCTATAAATGTTACCCAGCCCTGCTTTGAGTGGCAGGAGCTTATTTGCAGACAGCTGCTATATCACAATGTTTTCTGTTTGGATCCTCACCTCCAGCTTTGTAAAGGGCAAGAAATACATCCTATGAATGTGTCAGGGTGATAAGGTGATGTTGTTTAATATGAACCGTGTGGAAGCAGCTGGTTGGGACTATCCAAAAGACATAGCACTGGCTTAGCAAATCCATATTCCTTTGTATATATATATATAAAAACAAAAAAAATGCAAAGGGATATCAGTCTGGTGTAACACGTTTGTCCAATCAGATTTTCTTTTTTTAGTGACGCATGTGAAACGGAGCTGTAACGGATATATGGGCTAGAGTAGTGGTAGTAGTACTATGACCAGTTCTTTGGGCTAGGCTGAGAAGATCAGGAACGACTCATGGAGAGAGTGGACAGACACAGTACACTGCGGTAAATGGTACCATGATCTGAATGTTAAATGGACAAAATAAACATTGGAGAATGGCCATTCAAACAAAACAAAAAGGAAACTCAAGACGATCATTGAACAATTCACAATGACGATACACAGTTCGCTAGTGCAGCTCTAATGCCCCACAACCCCCCCCGGAGTTCAGTTTTATGGGCGGTGATCAGTTTAGAAGTTAGCATACAATCTATCTCCAACAGACTTATGAACTATGAATGTGTCCTGTGTCCATTTGAAAACCAGGCTTAAAACCCCAATGCTAACCGCTCGTTATGAATAAATGGAGCGCGCTAGGCTACCGTTAGCATAACAAAAGCGAACTCACCAATTCCCCTTTATATCACGGAATCAAATCTCGTTCTTGGGATGACAGGGACCCGATGACTGGCGCCTATGATTAATCAGTGAGTTTAATAAAGTTGAAGCGCTGTTATAGTGAAATGGAGGTACATGAAAACTTTAAAACCTACCGGCTTCGCGTGCTGCTCGCGCTAGCCCCGCACCTGCCGAGTGTGTGTGGCTACCGGCTAATATCGGGCCCTGATTGGACGCAACGAGTCACGTGAACGGGACGCACGAGAAACACAGCGGAGGGGAGGGAGAGAGAGAGAGGGGACTAATCTGATTTTTCCACCTGGGTTACAGAGCTCACTGGTCACCCGTCAATTTGAATAAAATGACATTTCGCTCACCTCAGATTAATAGTTTAGGGCTTTATTGCAGAAATCCGCAATGTTTGTCAGTCCCGCTGTGATATTTTTCCCCCGTAAGCGGCCATATTTATTTCGATATGGATGGACCATACATGTCCCTGACTGGATAATCTACCAGTCAATCACACCCATCTGAACTCTGGGAGATTCAGCGGTGATCAGACTCACATTTTTGTACAATACTGGAGAATCCTAGATCCCAGGCAATCATAGCACAGCATTATAATGAGAGGTTCAAGGGACTAATAAGTGTAGCTAAACTATGTACCTCACTCATGACTCCCATAGTGAAAGCATGATTTTTGTTTTATTTGTTTTACTCTTAAACCTTGTGTTGAATACTGTGTGTTACGGACATTGAGGTGAACTTGTTTCTCAGTAAGAATGTGACACATGCTTATTTTAAGAGGTCTACACTGGAACCTGCTACTTCGGTTACATGAAGAGGCCTTGTAATACATCTTTTCAGTGACTGCAAGCATCTTTTTAGTGACGTATTCTACCTTCCTGTAAAGAGTTAACGGTGTATCCATGTATGACCTTGTACGGACAGTATGTACATTTAGTTTAAGTCCTTATAGGATCAGCCTTCTATAGATAGTACCTTTCTTAGGGTATAAGTACAAGGAACTCTTCTTTGTAATGTAACGCATGCGCCTGCTGTCTGTACCTTCACTCTTCTGATATCAGATAAAACTTCTTTCAACTCTCTACCTGGTCTGCAATCGCTTCTTTCACAATTACAATTCACAATTCCTTCCCATAGCTTGAAATTCACCTTAAATGTAAAAAAAAAAAAAAAAAAAAAAAAAAAGAAAAACACACCTTAGATTTTTCTCTGACTTTTGCAGATAACTGCGTAATATTACAAGACTAGCGCACTTTGACCACGCATTAGCATCTATTAACATCTCAAACCTCCTCAGTCATAACACGGCTTTTAACTTCCGCCGATACGATCAGTTATCACAGACTCCATTTTAACTTTCAAAGCCCCTCTTGGAGCAGATGTTATTTATACTCCCGCCGCGTTTGATCATCAGACTTGTAAACACAGACACAATCAGGTTCATTGTGCGCTTCCAAAAGAACAGAGGAAGAAGGGATGAGGAGGGAGGAGAGATAAAAAAAAAAAACGTAAAAGAGGATTCTAATTGCCTTACCTGAGGGTAGAATGCGGCCGGCTGACTCAAACAAAGCAAAAATCCCAATTAAATTCAACAGAGAGGACGAACAAAGCTTTTGCGGCGCGTGTTGTCAGGGCGAAACAAAGGAGTGATTAAAACTGCTTGTTAAGGGGAACGCGATGCAGGCACCTCAAAGCAGAGCAAATTTTGGATATCTAATAAGCGGACAGGGAATTGGGGTTCAGCATTTCATTGTTGCTTTGGCAAAAATATATCCGCGAGATTGCATTGCCGTGATGTAGCGTACTTCAGCAGAAATGTTCCTAAAGTAGCTAACTCTAAATGCGGTTTGCAGGCTTACTTAAGCGCAGCAGCTGTGGGAGTTTTAATAAAGGACTGATTCAGTTTGCAAAATATAACGAGTGCAAACTGGGATGTGTTCTGTCTTTGGAGGCACGCTGAGTAAGATGTGAGAGAAGGCGGTTGAGCAAAAAGTTGGATTATGACTCAAATGAAAAGTTTTAGAAAGAAAATATAAACATGCCTTTTTTTGTTACTGTATCTATAAATGGCTGGGCTGCTCGCGCTCCGTCCTTACAGCAAGATGGTTTCAGGTTCAATGCGCTAACCGTGCGGAGGGGGATTTCCGTGTGGAGTTGGCTGTTTGACCCGAAGTCAAGACCAAACAAACAAAAAGTATATAAATAAAGGAAAGACAGAAAATACACTATGGTATTCTTGATGTTTGATTAAAGTTAAGGCAGACTTCATGCATATACTCTGCATTTGATACATCTTTCAATCAGCTGATGCAGGGACAACCTGTCAGGAGCTCAGGGACCCATCTAAAGATCTTGAGCTAGTCTTGGTCACGACTACCTTTGCTGGAGGATTTTACCTATGGTGCATATTTTGGGTTGGGGGAAACCAGAGTGACCAGAGGAAACCCACCCAGACACAGGGAGAAACAGGCAAACACAGACAGGCACAGACCTGATCCAGGTATCAGACCCGGGACCTTCTTGCTGTAAAGCTTGAGAGCCTTGAAATCTATCTGCAAATGGATGCGCATCAGTCCTGGACACATCTACACCCTGTCAGTCCATGAGAGCGAATTTCTCTTTCACTGTGGTTCTCCTCAAAATTTATTTTTCCCACTGGGTTTTTTGAGTTTTTCTCGCTGAAATGGATGTCTAAGGACAGGGGGCGCTCTGGGACAGTTAGCCATTGCTTGTTTCCTGTAAATCTTGGTTAATCTGCTTGTCTGTTATTGACCCATGACTGTTTCATTGTTTGATTTTCTAAATTACTGCGACCCCTATTTTACTCGTGGTAACGTTGGTGACCCCAACATCCTTAGCTACAAGCCACAGTCTTATAAAGAAAATAATATAGATGACAAATAGATGATATAGAATACTTATGATTCTAAAAAATACTTTAGAGAGGCAATTAAGATACCATCCCTTCATTAAAATTCATACAGACTAGTTTAAACCTCTTTTCTAAGAAAATCTTTGGGGATCCTAAATTAGGTCCCAAAATATGACCCAAAGATTTTCATAGTTTCGTGAAAATAAGTTCAACTCATAATCAATATTTAGCTAATATGCACACGTAGTTTGATTCATTTAATTTTGTTTTGGTCAATAGAATAAATATAAAAACATGTCATTGTTTTAGCCCAGTGCTTCTTCATTGCCCTGAGCTATGACGCTACATATAAGTTTATTTTTATTCATTCTTATCATCCTGTTTTCGAAATTAAAAACTGTTCCAATACTAAAAATTGATTCACTGAGCCTGTACCTTTTTGCACCTTTTTTTCCTCGTGTCTTGAGTGTGTAATACTAATAATGCTACTTTCATTTCCTCTTAGGCTCTGCTCTCTCTCCGTCCTTACATCTCCCCTCATCTGCTTTCAAGGTGCACCAGTGTTACATAAGTTCTTCTATTTTTAAAACTGAGCTCCAGAACGCAGCCATCACCGCGACGCTGCGCTGAAAAAGCCAATGCGGGTTCAGGGACAATGCTGGCAGATCAAACAAATGTCTCCCTCTATATTCACTGTGCACAGAGATGTATTTGAGTGTAAAGAAAGCTCTCCTCTAGCTCCTAGCAAACTGGTCACTATAGCGTCACAATACCACAGCAAGAAGGTATTGGGTTCAATTCCTGGATCGTGTTGGGTTTTGTGTGGTTAGCACCTAGGTGGGGCATTAGCTGGAGAACAAGTCCCTCTCAAATAACATTAATTCAACATAATTAACCTCTTAACGTCTTAACAACTCTACAGCAACGCGCATATACTTCTGCGTCACCCACACAAACAATCTACACATCAAAACTAAAGCTACAGCGCTCGTCTTTTCGAATATGCAAACCATTTTCACCCGCAATCACCACAGCGCTGACAGGAAAGCCGTTTTTACAGAAAAGTCAAAAATTAGGATTTGGACTTCACTTACCTTTGAGGGCTCTGGTTCTGTTTG